>JAJIBD010038954.1:0-110729 GCA_021461705.1 Cryptotis parvus | reverse complement strand
TTGTTGTGGTTGTCTGGAACCAAACCTGCAATATCTCTGTGTTCTGTCTATAAAAAAAATGAATAAGTCACAGTCCTTGTCTCAGAGACACTCACTGTCTCTTGGGGAACAGAAAGAGACAAGTTAATAAACCACTACAATACAATGTGCTTTATTAACTGGAACTGAGACGTGAAAAAAAACAGCACACCAGCCAGATGAGTAAAGTGGCAGGAAACCTTTCACAAACTAGAATCAAACTTGGAATTGAAGCCTGAATAGAAGCAAAGAAGGAGGTTGGGAATAAGGGGGGGGTTCTTTTTCATTCTAGAGGAATAGCATGTGAAAATAATATTATGGAAATGTTAGGCATATTTAGACAATATTAAGTTGTTTTGCATGACTGGAAATTAATAAAACTTCAGGCCTGGAAACCTCTCTGTGACATATCTTTAGTGGTTGTTTGTCACTGTAGTAGAGCCCTCCCTTGTCTATATGTATATCCAGTTATCCCCATGGCTTCTGATTCCTCAGACATCTATCCTCTGTTCTACCCAGTCATCGCCATGGCTCCTGATTCCTCAGACATCTATCCTCTGCTCTAGCCAGCTCTTTCTAGTTATTTTAGTCCTCTATCATGTAAAACTCACTTGTTTCCTGCTGAGCTGGACACTCATGTCTTCAATACAACCAGGGGGTCATAAACAAGATCCCTCATTTATGGGGCATCCCCTGTCCCTTCTTTTCTTGTGCCACGCAGCATGAAAGTTATGAGATCATGCATCTTGGAGCTTGCTAATCCTTCTCCTAAGACACCAGTTGAAAAAGTTCTAAGTTTCAAACACCGCTCAGCCAAAAAAGAAGAGAATCCTTTGATTGCTTTAAGAAAACAAAACTGGCAAGAGATCCTAGAGGTTTATTCATGCGGGTGGGGAGGGGGCAAGGAGTGCTCAGGCGTCTCATGAGACCAGTCTGGCAATTCTAGGCCAACCTTCTCAGAGGTTCAGCACAAGGGCCTGAGGATGCAATGCTTCTCTGACCCTGAGGCCCTGCATGCAAAAAAATATTAGGCCCTGCATGCCTAATCCCCAATACTATCTGCTCAACCGCAGCCACTGGAGGTTTGTTCTTTTCAGGCACTTCTTTGCCAAGTATAAACATGGTTTACACCACAAAATAACACAATTCTAACATTATCATATTAAACGAAAACCTCATGGGGCATTAAAATTGAAACATTGTCAGAAACACTAAAAATGGGTACTACATTCCTAAGGGAGAGACTATAAGATCACACCCAAAATAATGTTGGCTTTGGAGAGATTTGGTGGGTGTTTGTTTAAAGAAATATGCTCTCCCTTGTTGGATTGTTATTAATGTTGGATTCATATTAAAGGCAAGCAATCTAGGGCCAAAGGTGTAACTCAGAAGTAGAAAACTTGACAGGTGCTTGGTTCCATTCCTGGTAGGGTCAGAGAGAGAGAGAGAGAGAGAGAGAGAGAGAGAGAGAGAGAGAGAGAGAGAGAGAGATCTCATGAGAAAACCTAATGTGTATCCCTGAATAGGAAAAACAGTGGACTAGATGCCCTCTGGGAAGTTCATGGATATGGCTGGCAAACTTCTCCTGAGTGAGAAGGGGAGCTGCTAGTTTGTGCAGGATAAAAATGAGTATGTATTGTTTCTCCATGCATCAAACATGTGACAAACTTGAGAAAGAGATGCATCAGAGAGAAAAGGGAGAAAGAATTGGAAAAAGAATAGCAGAAGGAGCATTCTGGGTTTCTAAGGACTGAAGAAACAGAGTTGCTCACATGTCAAGAGTGCTTGCCTGGATCAAGGAAAGTCCATGAGACATTAATAGTTCTGAGTGAGGTTTCTAAGAAACCACAAACACCTCTGTGAACTATGTTCTTTAAATGTTTTCAGGCCCCAAAAAGTTGGAACCTGTCTTACAACTTTACCATTCAATTGATAACACTCCCTGTCTCTCCCCCTATTACCTTTCCTCATCCCAATTCTAGAAGGATTAGAAGCTGCCAGGTTCAAGGTAAGAAAATCCTCCTTCCAAAGCTTCAACCTACATATGAACTGTCACAAGGGTAGATTCAACCTTAAACCAAATTCTCAACTTTTATTATGAAATAGTAGCATACACTACACATAATTTTAGTGACTATGGAATTGCTTCCTGAGAATGCCAAGCATCCTAATTCTGCTTGTTTCTTGTATTTCTTTTAATCTTAAACATAGGAAGACACTTCCATTGAATACTCATTTTATGGAGTTACTGGGAGACATAAAAGAGATGATCTCTAATTTTATTCCATATTCAGATATATAAACCTAGTTTAATCTATGAACCTTTAATAAATTTATTAATTATCTGAGAGAAAAATATGTCATCTGACTGAGAATCCCAGAGTCCCTGAGAAATCCTTGTGCTACTATACCTGAAAAATAACAAGCATAAATTTATAAACAGCATCTAAAATATGGTGTGAGGGGTGGGAGAGATAGTATAGTAGGTAACGTGCATGCCTTACATGCAGTTGATCCAGGTTCAGTCCCCAGCATACCATATGATGTCCAAGTTCTGCCAGGAGTGATCCCTGAGTGCAGAGCCAGGAAGGAGCCCTAAGTATCGCTAGGTGTAGCTCAAAAAATCAAAATATAAATAAAATATAAATATATAAAAGATGGTTTGATTATTCTATTGATAAGCTTCATTTTTATATCATTTATATCATTTTATATCTATATATCACTTCACTTGATCACTTGAATCCCGTTATTCATCGATTTGCTCTTGCGGGCGCCAGTAACATTTCCATTGGACCCTATCATGTGCCAATGTAGCCCAATGGCATCTGGTTGATTCAGGAATATAAAGAGCCTCAAACCATTCCTTCAGGGTCTTTACAAGGAAGTCTGACCATCTTGTAGGTGGCGGCGGCCACGTGATCTTTTGACATCCCGTGGGATCCAGTCGGTAATGGCTCTAGTCCAGCGGTTGTCTCCAAATCGCACTACATGTCCAGCCCATTTGATTTTCGATGCCTTGGCAAACGAGACAGGGTCCCTGTTTCTGGAATAGCGATGGAGGTCAGAACTCCGATTCCTTCTCTCACTTGAGTGAGGCGTGATATTCCAAGCATAGCTCTTTCAATTCCTCTCTGGGAGACCCGAATAGCATTCTCATCCTGCTTTTGTAGGGCCCAGCTCTCTGAGGCGTATGTTAATGCAGGGAGAACAGTGGAGTCAAAGAGATGTGCCCGGAGCCGGAGGTTCTTTGTCCTTTTTAGCTATTTCTTCGATGCTTTTGAAGGCATTCCATGCTGCTCTCTTCCTCCTGAACAGCTCAGGTTTTAGGTCATTCATCATGTGATTTCTCGACCTAGGTACACATAACTGCTGCATTCAGAGATGTTTGTTCCATTGAGAATGAATGGGGCCTCTGGAACTAGTTCATTCTTCATAAACATAGTTTTCTTTAGATTCAGCTGTAGACCTATCTTTCCACATTCTTGGTCAAGTCAGCCAGCATTTGTGCCACTTGGCTAATGTTTGGTGTTATTAGAATGATGTCATCAGCAAAACAGAGGTAGTGTAGTCACCGACAGTCTATCTTCACTCCCATTCCTTCCCATTCTAATTGTCGTATGATGTTCTTGAGGGTGGCACTGAAGAGTTTTGGTGAAATGGTATCACCCTGTCGAACCCCTCTTTTCACATTAATGATCACTTCTTTGTAGAATGGTGAGATCCTGGTGGTGAATCCGTAATACAGCTCACGAAGGATCTTGATGTATTGGGTTTGAACACCCTGTTTGACTAGGGCTTCGATGACTGCTTCAGTCTCCACAGAATCAAAGGCTTTCTTTAAATCAATGAACGTGAGACAGAGCAGCATCTTGAACTCCCTACAAACCTCAATGAGGTTGGTTACTGTGTGGATATGGTCGATTGTGCTGAATCTTTTTCGAAAGCCTGCTTGCTCGCATGGTTGTCCTTCATCTAGTGTTCTGCTAATCCTGTACAGGATGACTCGTGTAAACAGCTTGTAGATGCCAAACAACAGGCAGATGGGGCGATAGTTGCCGATGTCGTGAATGTCTCCCTTCTTGAACAGTAGAATTGTCCTGCTGGTTTTCCATTGGGAGGGCACCTTGCATTCGGACAGGTAGCGTGTGAAGAGCAGAGCTAGTGTATTGATGAGTACTGATGGCAGATTCTTCAGGTGTTCTGGTCTGACTTTGTCTGGGCCTGGTGCTGTTCCCTTCTTTACCAACGAGATGGCATGTCGGATTTCAGAAGGGAGAAAGTTGGGAATTACATATCCATCCTGTGGAATTTGGTATGTGGGCAGGTGGATGTGGCTTTTAAAGAGATTTGAGTAGAAGTCCTGGATAATCTTTGAAAAGGAGAGGAATAATTGAGTTTGGTGTGGCTACTTTTAACAGCAGTTACAGAGCTGTTTTCTTCTAGATGTTTCATCACATTATAAGTACTAGAACACATGACTGACGGTTTCAGTAAGCAGTTCACCCAGACTAGGGCTGTTATGTTTATAATACAGAAATATTGTGGAAACAGACATTAGTAATCACAGTTTTGTGAGGCCTCAGGAAATGTCTGTCTTCCCATTGTTCATCAATTTACTCAGTGGGTGCCAGTAACGTCTCCATTCATTGGGAATGAGGTCCATTATTGTTACTGTTTTTGGCATATCCGAATACACCACAGGTAGCTTGCCAGGCTCTGTCTTGGCTCTGAGTTCAACCCAGGGGCCCAGTGGACGCAGTCTTTTTCTGTGCTAGACCATCATCAGGGCCCACAGGGCAGAGCCCTGGGTATAGAAAAGCCTGTCTCCTGTCTGCCACTTGCCGAAGCAGCTGAGCACTGCAGACACACCTGCAAAACCTCGAGGGGCAGAAAGGTATCAGGAAATACTCTTTAAAAACATACAACTAAGTATCCTTTCACTGTGCTTTGGCTTCTTAATTTTCTTGTTCTCTCCTGACTCACCAGCACCCCTGCTTACTCAGTTTCCATTTTGTGATGATTGAAGTTTGCTCATGCTTAGCATTTTTTCTGATGTTCAGCAAAACATCTCATCCCAATAGAGCCTTGCAATAAGCAAGAGGAACCCCCCCACACCAAGAGGGCCGCCATTTTCAACATGCAGACTCCACAGCTCATCAGAACTCCACCCAAGAGAAAAGCCGATCTCAAGCCCTGCTCGTCAGAGTCCCACCCTACAGCGAAGACTATTTCAAGCCCAGGTATGCCTGATCCAGAAACTCAGACACACGGGGCAGAGCTGCTACCGGCTCTTGCTGTGCTCACCTGATCATGAGACACCTTGGAGGAAGGTGAGTTCTAGCCCTGGCCCACCATCCCAATAGAGCCTCACAAGAAGCCAGAGGAACCCCCACACCACGAGGGCTGCCATTTTCAACATCCAGACTCCACAGCTTGTCAGAGCTTCACTGAAGAGAAAAGCCAAACTCTACCCATTGAGGTTCATCAGTAAATGCACGATATGAGAGCCTACTACTGAAAGTATACCACCAGCACAGCAGAGCCTGGTAAACTACCCATGTCATATTTGATATGCCAGAAACTAGTAACAATTACAGATCTCATTCCCATTACCTGAAGGAATGGTTTCAGGCTCTTCATGTTCCTGGAGTGAACAGATGCTGTTGGGCTACACTAGCATGTGACAGGACTTATGGAGATGTTACTGGTACCCGCTCGAACAAATCGATGAACAGCGGGAAGACAAATGATACAAGTGATTCAGCTTCCTATCCAAAAGTTCCAGAAGAGGGGCCACCCAAGTCATGTGTTGACTGGTCAAGTCAGGAGCCTATCCCTAGCCCAGACACCAATGGGTATCAAGATCATGTAGTATGCAAATAATACTATTCACTCTAGAGACCAAAAGCATAGCTTCTGATGATCAGTTCCTCTGGTACATGCACACAAAGTTGAAAATATGCCATTCTATCATATCCAAGACAAGTCAAGAGGAACAGTTTTGGATACATACATTTACCTCCTACTTATGGGACTCATAAAAACTTGCACTAAAGTAATGGGAGTTAGAAAAGTCATTAGGACATAAATGGTAGTGAGGAGGTGGGAGAAGAATATGTTGAGTGAAAGCATAAAATCACAGTCCTCTTGCTCTGTCGTGTATATTCAGGTATTATTGCTTTAAAACAAAGCACAAGAAGAGTAAATTAGCCTTTTGTTGTTCTCAGTGGATAAGAAAGATTTGCCATGCTTGTGGGACATCCAGGCGACAATTAAAACAGAAAAATTCAAAACAGAAATCTGGGCATGAGATGTGGATTTGAGAATCCCCAATTATGGTTAGAACTGCATCTATGGGCAGGCTATGACTAGTCACTAGAGAATATCAATCCTGACTAAATACACAAAGAAAATGAGGAAAATGAGAGGTAATAGAATGAAGAGTTGAAACCTTTTTGAGAGTACCAGGAACTATTCTAAGCACTTAAAGTAGAGCAGCACACAATATAGCCAAATTCTCGATCAGGGACTTGACTTCTAAGGGACAGATATAATAAATACCTTATATCAATAGAAGATAACCATATCTTATAGTCAGTTTCTTTCAGAACAGTTGACAATTTCGGATGTCAAGAGCATAGTGCTAGCATGAAGACTCAAAAAAACAGTGGATTCAAAAATTAGACAATTGATGCTGTTATATAATGAATAATGGTCTTCAAAGATAGCCAGGTTTTAATCCCTATAATCTATGAATGCAAGCTTATATACAAAAGAGACTTGGCAGGTGCACTTAAGTTAAAAATTTTGCAATGGGGAAATTATCTTCCTTTATGAAGGTAGATTCTAAAGCTGAGAAGGACATAAAGCTATAGAAAGAAGAAAAATATTTTTAAAAAATTACAGAATTTGGAGAATAATAGCTCGTGG
Organism: Cryptotis parvus; assembly: GCA_021461705.1. Lineage (NCBI taxonomy): Eukaryota > Metazoa > Chordata > Mammalia > Eulipotyphla > Soricidae > Cryptotis > Cryptotis parvus. The sequence continues at coordinate 103,778 of JAJIBD010038954.1, read as the reverse complement.
AAGCAGTGCCGGACAGTAGATTAGATACAGAAGAAAGAACCCTGCTATAGGCCCACGCTGTCAAAAGCATCCTTTCCTTATGCCAATGTTATGTTTGACTAATTTCTTTTTTTTTTTTTTTTAACATTTTATTATACCACCGTGAGATATACAATTACAATGCTGTTCACTCTTGGTGGTTTCGGTCACACAGTGTTCCAGCACCCCGCCCTCCACCAGTGCCCCCAGCCACCACCCATGTCCCCAATTCCTCCCCCTCCCACATCCTGCCTAAATGGCAGGTTCTTTATTTTTTTTAATTTAATTTTTTTATTTTCCCCCCAAATATCATTACACCATTTTAGACATACAATTGAAAGATGCTCATGTAGAGTTTTGGATCCACAGTGTTCCAACACCCATCCCTCCACCCAAACCCATCTACCCTCACCAATGTCCCCACCTTCCTCCCCCCCCGCACCTCAACTACTTGGCAGATTCTGTATGTCATTTCTTTCCTCTTTATATCTCCTTCCCGATAAACTTTCCTGCTCTTCGTGGAATACAGTGCATTAAAAGACATTACTGTTTCACTATTTTTAGTGGACCGGCGTGGCCGCTTGTGGCACGCAATCTGGGCTCGAACTGGTCTTGCTCTGTTGATCTGGTCGTGGGTCATTTTCTCAGCATCCGGACAGCGAAGATGGTGGCTAGTGTGATGGGCGAGTTTCATCCGGCTGCTTCCGGGACCCCCAGAGGCGATGGGCCAACACCCAAAACCCATCTGCCCTCCTCGGGATCCCATCGTCAGCTGGGCTCTGCGCGAGCCGGGCTCCAGTCTCCCCAGCCGCTTGCGAAGCTCTGCATACTGGTTCCCGGGCAGCTCCTGGGCGGGTCCACCAGGCTCGACAAAATGGAGGGGGAGATGGCTTAACCCTGACTCCATCTGGCGAATTCCCAGTGATTCCTGCTTCTGGGAGCTGAATGGCAGGTTCTTTATCTCCTCTCTCCTCTCCCTCTCTCTCTCTCTCCTCCTTCTCCCACACATTGTACACTTCTAAGTGCACCATACACATAGAAGCCATCATTTGCATTTTTTGTCTGTATTTAATGCTCAGTTCTATGTTAGCATCAGAAATTTAGACATTTATTCACACATGTTCCCTTCTCTATCTAAACCAACCTCTGACTCCCACACGCTTGTGGTAATTTCCACTTCGGTAAGATCACCTAGTATATTTATGTCATGCAAATAAATGCAGTCATTCTATGTCTCTCTCTTTCCTTCTTACTATTTTCACTCAACATGATTCTTTCCATATCCATCCATTTATAGCAAAATTTCATAACTTCATTTTTCTGACAGCTGCATAGTATTCCATTGTGTAGATGTACCACAGTTTCTTTATCCAGTCATCAGTTCTCGGGCATACTGGTTGTTTCCAGGTTCTGGCTATTGTGAATAGTGCTGTTATGAAAATAAAAGTGCGGATTGTGTTTCTGCTGTGTGTTTTTGGCTTTCCAGGGTATATTCCCAAGAGCGGTATGGCTGGGTCAAAGGGGGAGCTCAATTTCTAGTCTTTGGAGGAATGTCCATATTGTTTTCCAGAAAGGTTGTACAAGTCGACATTCCCACCAACAGTGTATGAGAGTCCCCTTTTCCCCACATCCACGCCAGCACTTGTTGCTTTTACCCTTTTGGATATGGGCCATTCTCTGTGGTGTGAGGTGATATCTCATTGTTGTTTTGATTTGCATCTCTCTGATGATTAGTGAAGATGAGCATTTTCTCATATGCCTTTTGGCCATTCGGATTTCTTCCTTGTCAAAGTTTCTGTTCATCTCCTCTCCCCATTTTCTAATGGGGTTGGCTGTTTTTTTCTTATGTATTTGTACCAGTGCCTGATATATCCTGGATATTAACCCCTTATCAGATGGGTATTGGGTGAATATTCTTTCCCATTCTGTGTTTGACTAATTTCTAATGAAAAGTTCTATACCCTCAGAAATGGGTCAGGACTAATAGTAATTGAAATTGTTCAGAAAAAAATGATAAAAAAGTTTAAAATTAGATAAAAGTTGAGCTTACAGCCCCACTATGCATTCACAATGCAACAATATGATCTGAATTCCCCCTAAGCAACTCTGGTTGCCTTAAACTTTTGCACTATACAGAAGAACCCAGCAATAATACTAAGTCCTTCACACAAAATCAGTCCATACCTTTCTACTATAGCAGAGTGGTAAAGATTTTTTTAAATCCCTCAAAATTGGGTTAAGAGCTCAAAGAGATAACATAAGGCTAGGCATTTTCCTTACATGTGACCAGCTATGGTTTGATCCCTATGGTCACCCATGCCACAGCAGGATTGATCCTAGAGTACAGCCAGGTATGGCCCCAAAAAAACAAAAGAAAAAATTGGTTAAACTGTACTGTTGCAACATGAGACTAGATTGCCTTTGTTCAGACAGCTATTTCCTTAACCAGGAAAAGGAGATGCTGTTGTATGTATGATCTTTGTTAGGATTACAAAGCCAAGAATCAAAAAGCGGCATGTATTCATATCTGGGTGATGAAGAAGTGTTAAAAGTTGAAAGAGAGAGGGAGTGGAGAAGTGAGGGACAGGGAGAGAGAAGAAAGATGGGTGGGAAGGGGAGAAATGGGAGTGGAGGAAGACTAGGGACTTTGGTGGTAGGAAATAATGTACATTGGTGAAGAGACTGGTGTTGGAACATTATATGACTGAAATCCAATCATGAACAACTCTGTGTATCTCACTATGATTCAATAAAAAATAAATAAAATAAGTTACATAGACCTGTTTTTCCTTTTTATAAAAGGAGCTTTAGGATTTAATTCCACCTCCAATTATTTTTTCTTTGTTCTTTTCTTCTTTTTTTGTCAAGTTATTCTCAGAATAAGGCCTGCATCCACTCTTTTAAAGTTGGAGTAGATTAAGACATTCAGAAACTACAGATTGTGGGATTTATTCCCATTGTGATTGCTGACTTAAACTATCAGCCTTTTCTGCATGGCAGCTCTCATCTTGCAAGCTAGAAAAATTCCTGAATTTGGCAAGGATCCTGCTCTGTGAAGCATTTTCAAGTTAAAGTTTTCAGCAATGTCACATTTCTCTAAACCAGTAATAAAAAATAGAAAGGGCAAAAGATGCAACTGTGTTATCATATAATAGCAAAAATAAATAAAATCATGATTATCATGGACTTTTATTAAAGTATGTTATTGTAAATTTCCTTACTCTACCCAATCACTTTAATATACAGAATATGATTTATATATTTGAATCTTTGTTCTTTTAAATTAAAGTAGGTTTTCTACTTGCATGTGTGTGATTATAGAAAACAATATTGAATGTCTTGATTTTTTTTAACCTGCACACAAAGTGAGGCCAAAGAATACTTTCAAAACAACTATAGGTCACTGCTGTCATTCTAAGTTGAAAAAAAAAATTTTTTTTTGCTTTTTGGGTCACACTTGGCAATGCTCAGAGGTTCCTCCTGGCTCTGCACTCAGGAATTACTCCTGGCAGTGCTCGAGTATATGGGATGCTGGGGATGGAACCCGGGTTGGCAGCGTGCAAAGCGAATGCTCTATCCGCTGTGCTATCACTCCGTCCCAGTTCAAAATTTTCTAAGAGGAGAAACAGTGAAACAGATGATTACAAATAACTAAGAAGAGGCTTTTTACCACTTTGCCAGTGGTGTCAAGTCTACAATTATGTGCAATTCCCTACTTCTTAGTTATGCTAAACATTAAACAAAAAATTAATAATATGGAATAGGGAAGAATTCCTGAATTTGGCAAGGATCCTGCTCTGTGAAGAATCACAGATATTCAATTAAAGGCAGTGATTAAATAGAAATGTCCCCATATTATAATGGGTAGTTATGAGTTTGATAGACATAATGAAATCATATTGTCACTTTCTTTTTAAATCATAGAGTTGAGATTCTTATAAATGTTTCTTATTATGAAATTATGATGCTTACTCATGCTTACTAAACATGATCACTATTTATTGATGTTTTTTAATATTCTGTCTGGTTTTGTACATCTGGGCAAAATATCTTCAGCCCTTAAAAATAAATCTTTTCCTCCCTGCCAATTCCATGATATGATCCTTTTATACACTGACATCACTATCAGATAAGGAGACATGTCTTGCTTGGTTAAAAGAGTGCTGTGATTTTTAGTAGGAGCAAGAGTGTGCTTAGAGAGCTGGAGATATATTACAGGGGTTAAGACACTTACCTTGCAAGCAGGTTGGCCCTGATTCAGTCCCCAGAACCACATATAGTTCTCCAAACACTGCTAGGGATCCCTGAGCACAGAACGAGGAGTAATTCCAGAGCACCACCAGGCGTCCCCTGCAGAGAGGGAAATGGCTTCGTTTAGATCATATATGCTGAGTCAAGACAGCTAAAAAGAATAATGTTCAGTTCTCTCAATTCAGAGCATTTACATAAATAACTTACGTCTCTCTCTTTCCTTTTCCTTTAGTGGTTCTCTTTTGAATATGACCCTTTCCTAAGAGTGGAATAAAAATGTATCCCTGTTCACTGCAGAAAATTATTGTTAAAGGTCTTTCAAAGGAGCCATTTTCATTTCTTACCTACAAAGCCACTGTTTAACCTGTGAAGTGTCAGTGGGATTTTTCCCACCCAGCCTGCTGTAATTAGCTCCACCAACAACTGAGATTGAACACTGGTTTGTTGTAGTCATTGTTTACTGACAGGCACAGATAAGAGCTGCATCTCAGTAAGTGGTTCTCTAAATGGTGTTCACTGCTTGGTGAAACTCATGTAGGGCACTTGTCAGGGATTCTGTTCCCAAACCCTACTAGCAGCAGACAGTGTTACTACAACACTTTCCAGATCCCACAAAAGAGCCATCCAGATTCCCAACCAATGTACTGTCATGTAATGATATAGACCTTTCCTATTTTGACCTTGCCCAACAATCTGACTGCTTTTCTTTCTAATGGGAAACAGGTGTGGCTTTGCATGGTTTAGAACCAAAAATAAAGGCAGCCTGTGTTTCTGATCCTTATACTCCCTGTTTCATGTTTTCCTATATGAATACTTGAAGGTGAAAGTTAATAATATGTACTACACTTGGTCTATTCTTTTCAGGGACTGTTCTCTTATTGGAAGCAAATCAAAAAGCTGCTAAGAATGCCTACTGATGAGAACTAAGCTAAGAGGCAGTGTGAGTATTGGGTGGGAGGTGTTGCCCTGGCAGTAAATCCAACTTGCTCATACCAAAGGAAGTGTTTCTAGGGAAGTTATCTGAGCAAGAGGTAAATACATAGTCATTCAAAACAAGCCATAAATAACTGCTTCATCTCCAACATAGAGTCTTGAATCAAAAAAAGTCAGAAAAAGGTTAGATAACATTTTTTCTTCAATCTAGCCTTTAATCAAAATATACATTCACTGGTTAAGAAAAGTATGAGTATCTATAATGAATTTCTTGTTGACAAGGTGTTAATTTGGCTGCTTAATATTAATATGATTCTAAATTTAAAAAATTAAGTACCCGAGCCCTTCTATAGTTAAGATGCTGTATTGCATAAACCTGTGCCTTGCCATCTACTTCCCTGTGTCACCATTTTGTGATTTTAGTGCTTAAAGATTTTCTCAAATCTGACTACCTTTTTAATGCTCACTTCTACTGTCAAAATCAAGCACTTCATCATTTCTCACAATTCACTGAAATAGTCTAGTCTCCTCTTCTCATAGCCCTCCCACCCAATCTTACAGCTACCTCCTCACTCCAATTCCCCTTCCAAATCACAAATGTGATCAGACCATTCACAAACCCATTATAGCTTTCCAATACATACAAATGAAAATTAAAAACAACTACAGAACTTAGCTTCGCTGTTACAGCACTGCATCATGTCTCCATCTACTATACCCATTGTGTCTTCTAAATTCCATGTATTCCAGATAACTTGCCCTGGTATAAAAGTATCATTGCTTTGGCTATGCCCTTCTTAAAAAATGTTTTCACTTTTGATTTAGTTCAAATGGTATGTCCTCCAGGAAATTTTCTTTCACTCTCTTCCAGACCGAGTTTGTTGGATGACAAGCCTAGCTAGCTTGGGAGCTTTGCTGTTTTATCCACTCACAGTTTAATCTATTTACATGTTCTTAAGACAGGGGTTTGTACTAATGAGATGTTTCTCCTATGTAAACACTGATGGAGGGTGTGGCAGTTACAGAAGTCACCTTGACTCTGAATGAGTAACGTCTGACTTATTATTATACATCTACTAAGACTTCGATGTTATCTAGATTGGGCACAGCTCCTCTTTATATCAACTGGATCCAGCATGGGACAGTTAAAATTTACCAGGAGACTGCCACCATGGCTACATTAAGACTATCATTTAAGATTATAGAAAGATCATACTAGGTTTGCCCTCAAGCAGGCAAGTGTGACCCTTTCAGTATACGGCGAACAAGATACTCAAAATCACTCTTGTGCTGATAATAAATAAGAAGCACCTTGTGGGCACCATCTAGATTACATGAAGCCCATGAAATTAAGATGTATTTCCTTATACCAGCCCCCTCTCTCTCCAGTGTTTTAGATAAGAGATAATCTGAAGAAGGGATTAGTCCTTGATATAATCCTTTGTTTAGAGCTGTAGTAGGGTGTGGCAAAAACCCTTCTACCCTCTTCTACTATCTAGAAGCTGTTTAGGGTTCTTTGTTGACAAGACCATCCCCAAAGTAATAATTACTTTTGTGTATATAAGGGAACTGACTTGAGGTAGTGTCTCCTCTTTAGTGGGACTCCTCTCTATTGGGAAACACTTTGGTGGGACTCTCTGGTGGAATCCTCTTTGGTAGGAGATGGACCCCGTGTATGGACTAAGTTCTGAGTAGAGCTAGAGGTCTTCCATTATAATGGATTGTGGTGCTAGAGATTTTTTTTGTATGATTAAAAGCCTTTTGGAACTGCACTGGACTCGTGAGTTTTCATCCTTTCCCAGCAACCTCAGAGATAGAAGAGAACTACTGTCCTGATACTGTTCGGGACCCCAGTGGCTCCCCAACGAAGTTAACAAATCCTTCCTCCATGTTCAGATAGCATTATGTATAGTTCTATATATTGAGCTATAATTCACATACCAAACAATTGACTTATTTAAAGTACACACCAAAATTTTTTTGTAATACTGATTGAAACCAGTACCTCACATATGCAAGGTACATACTCTTACCACTGAGCCATATCATTTTTCTCCTAAAGTATACAATTTTGTAGTTTTTTAAGTATAATCAGAGTTGTACAACCATCATACAATTTTAGAACAGTTTAATCAACCCTCACAAAGAAACCCTATCTGTATCCATTAACAGTTTCTTCATCATCTTAGCCTCCCTCTTTCCCAACCCTAGGCATCTAGTAACTAATTTTTTCCCCAAATTTTATTACACCATTTTAGACATACAATTTGCAAGATGCTCATGCAGAGTTCTGGTTCCACAGCGTTCAACACACCCCACCCCTCCATCCAAACCCATCTCCCATCACCAATGTCCCCACCTCCCTCCCCCTCCCTCACCTCAACTACTTGGTGGGTTCTGCATATCCTCTCTCTCCTCCCTATCTCTCCCCTCCCGCAAAAATTTCCTGCACATCGTGGAATGCAGTGGATTAAAGGACATCCCTGTTTCCACTATTTTGATGAACCTGCGGCCGCAAGCAGCCCGCGTGACCTGGGACTCAAACTGGTTTTGCTCTGTCAATCTGGTCGTGAGGCAGTGTTCCAGCATCCAGACAGGAAAGGTGGTGGCTAGTAACTAATTTTCTGACTACAATGATTTTTCTATTTAGGTTATTTCATATAAATGGAATTATATAATATGTAGTCCTTTAAGATTGTCTTCATTTGTTAGGTGACCTGCCCTACTGAGCCTTAGGCTTCAGTGACACTTTTAGCTTATGTGAAGAGCTACTCTCTGCCTCTAGGGAATTTCTGGAGTAGACACAATGGGAGCTTGGGCAGAATTGGATTGATTTCATAATTTTATACCACATAATATTTTTATCACGAATCTTGCTTGCCTCAGTTCAATACTCCCTTTTCCCATGGGTCCCTGCCTGGGACATACTGGTAGATATTTCAAGAGTACTTGGCCATGTTGGATCAACCATAATGTAATCCTCCTAGTTCAAAGAGACATGTCAGTGTGCCACCAGGCAAACTGACATGTCTCTAATTCTAAAGGTAATGCCAGAGTGAATTATTCTGATGCATTTTGGACCTTAGTGGGACCCAGAGTCTGGAATCAGTTAGCTATATATTCATGGTGTCACTTCACTTGTCACTTGTCTTCCCATTGTTCATCTATTTGCTTCAGCAGGCATCAGTAACATCTCCATATGTCCTGTCACAAGCTAGTGTAGCCCAAGGGCAACTGCTCACTTCAGGAGCATGAAGAACCTCAAACCAACCCTTCAGGTCATGGGAATAAGATTTATAATTGTTACTGGTTTTTGGCGTATCAAATACGATACAGGTAGCTTGCCAGGCTCTGCTGTGCGGGTGGGATACTCTTATAGCAGCCTCTCGTGCATGTATTGATGAACCTGGTATCATATATGGTCTGGTCCCCTGAATACTGCGAAGTGATCCCTGAGCACAGAGTCCGAAGTAAGCTTTCTCAATGTAGCCACACAAGACAGGGAAAGATCAGGTTTTCTGCTGGGTGGAGCTCTGACGAGCTGTGGAGTCCAGATGTTTAAAATGGCGGCCCTCATGGTGTGGGGGTTCCTCTGGCTTCTTGCGAGGCTCTGCTGGGATGGTGGACAAGGGATAGAACCCACCTTCCCTCCTGGGCACCTCAAGATCAGCTGGGCACAGGGAGAGCCAATAGCAGCTCTACCTGATTCATATTCATGGTAAGAAGTATTAATGCCATTTCCTACAAATTACTTTCCGAACTGCTTTCTGGTCCAGAGACAGAGCACCTCTCCCACTCTGCTAGAAAGATTTTACCTCAGGGAATCAGGTCTGGCTTTTGTGAAGCCTGAGCCATAAGGGCGCACCTGAAGATCTACATTTCAAAGGGTCATTTACCTGACTTCATCTCTAGATAACTCAGCTATATGGGCTGGGCTGGAAGTTTTTGGCGTACTTCTGTCTATAAAATAAGCTAGGAAAAAGGAGAAGGGGGCTTTTTAACCACTTTGCTTCTCTTTGCTCTCCTCTCCTCCTCTCCGTTCTCTTCCCTATTGGGCCTTAACATGTGGTAGTGGCCATCTTGGCCGAGAATTCTAAATCTTGGGCCCAGTAAGAACCCTAAGTCCGGGGTTTTCCTGTTGCTGGATTGTATACCAGAACGTGTGAGAGTAAAGCCTTTTGAAACTTTTCTGGATTCTCTCATCTTTCTCTGTCTGCCAGCTGCCGATCCCCTGGGGCAGAAGGGGATTTCTGACCCTGCTCCCGGATATTGTTGGAGTGCCTAGAGTACCCCAACATTCATTCACTTAACACAATTTTATCAGATTTTGTGTATGCTGTAGCATTTATCAGTACATCATTCAATTTTATTATCAAATAATAGCACTATATAGATATACCATATCTTACCCATTTATCAATTGATGAGAATTAGTCTGCTTCAAGCTTTGAGTAATAATGAAATTGCTTCATATACACTTTGGTTATTATTATGTGTGACTTAGTATTATAGGGTTTTTGTTTGGTCTGTGTCTGTTTAATCACTTAATTATAACTTTTTTCAGTAATAGTAAGGCCCATAGTATTTATTCAGGAATCTACACTTAGCAAGTGTTCAATAAATGTTTGACAAATAGGTGAATGGCTAAAGAGTATATGTTCTTTTGTGTCAGTTATCATACAAAGCACTGAGGGGAAAAAAGCATTAGAGTAAACCCAGTAATAACCAAGAGGAACTCAATAAATTTATTCAATAAATTAGTACACTCAAATACTGGCAGATCTTAATTTTTTTTTTTTTTTTTAATTAAACATTTTATTATACCACCATGAGATATACAACTACAACGCTGTTCATGTTGGGAGGATTTGGTCACATAGTGTTCCAGCACCCGGCCCTCCACCAGTGCCCATTTCGCACCACCAATGTCCCCAATTCCCTCCCCCTCCCATAGCCTGCCTAAATGGCAGGTTCTTTATCTCTTTTTTTCTCCCTCTCTCTCCCTTCCTTCTCCTACACATTGTGGGTTGCACTACATACACTTGGAAGCCATCATCTGCATTTTTTTTGCCTGTATTTAATGCTCAGTTCTATGTTCGTATCAGCCCTTTCAACATTTAATCGCACATGTTCCCTTCTCTGTCTTACCTAACCTCTGACTCCCTCACATTTGCGATAATTTCCACTTTTGGTAAGACCACCTGATATATTTATGTCATGCAAATAAATGCAGTCATTCTATGTCTCTCTCTTTCCTTCTGACTAATTTCACTCAACATTATCCTTTTCATGTCTCCCCATTTACAGGAAAATTTCATAAATTCATTTTTTCTTGACAGCTGCATAGTATTCCATTGTAAAGATGTACCACAGTTTCTTTATCCAGTCATCAGTTCTTGGGCATACTGGTTGTTTCCAGGTTCTGGCTATTGTTAATAGTGCTGCTATGAAAATAAAAGTGCGGATTGTGTTTCCGCTGTGTGTTTTTGGCTTTCCAGGGTATATTCCCAGGAGTGGTATGGCTGGGTCAAAAGGGAGCTCAATTTCTAGTCTTTGGAGGAATGTCCATATTGTTTTCCAGAAAGGTTGTACAAGTCGACATTCCCACCAACAATGTATGAGAGTCCCCTTTTCCCCACATCCACGCCAGCACTTGTTGCTTTTACCCTTTTGAATATGGGCCAGTCTCTATGGTGTAAGGTGGTATCTCATTGTTGTTTTGATTTGCATCTCTCTGATGATTAGTGATGATGAGCATTTTTTCATGTGCCTTTTTGGCCATTGAAATTTCTTCCTTGTCAAAGTTTCTGTTCATCTCTTCTCCCCATTTTTTATGGGGTTGGCTGTTTTCTTCTTATATAGCTGTACCAGTGCCTGATATATCCTGGATATTAACCCCTTATCAGATGGGTATTGGGTGAATATTCTTTCCCATTCTGTGGACTGTCTTTTTTTCTTGGTCACTGTTTCTTTCGAGGTGCAGAAGCTCTTTAGTTTCATGTAGTCCCATATGTTTATTTTTTTCTTCTAGTTGCTTTGTTAATGGTGTTTCACCTTTGAAGATGTCTTTAGCTTCAATGTCGTGGAGGGTTTTTCCTATATTTTCTTCAATGTACTTTATGGATTCAGGTCTGATATTGAGATCTTTAATCCATTTTGATCTGATTTTTGTGCAAGGTGTTGGACACAGATCCAAATTCATTTTTTACATGTAGCTGTCCAGTTTTCCCAGTACCACTTGTTGAAGAGGCTTTCTTTACTCCAGTTTGGACTCTTTGCACCTTTACCAAAGATTAACTGGTCATGTATTTGAGGGTGGGTGTCGGAATACTCAACTCTATTCCATAGATCCACAAGTCTGTTTTTATTGCAGTACCACGCTGTTTTTATTACTGCTGCTTTGTAGTACAGTTTGAGGCTGGGAAAGGTGATGCCAGCATTTGTGCCACTTGGCTAATGTTTGGTGTTATTAGAAAGATGTCATCAGCAAAACAGAGGTAGTGTAGTCACCGACAGTCTATCTTCACTCCCATTCCTTCCCATTTAATTGTTACATGATGTTCTCGAGGGTGGCACTGAAGAGTTTTGGTGAAATGGTATCACCCTGCCGAACCCCTCTTTTGACATCAATGATCACTTCTTTGTAGAATGGTGAGATCCTGGTGGTGAATCCATAATACAGCTCACAAAGATCTTGATGTATTGGGTTTGAACACCCTGTTTGGTTAGGGCTTCGATAACCGCTTTGGTTTCAACAGAATCAAAGGCTTTCTTTAAATCAATGAACATGAGACAAGCGGCATCTTGAACTCCCTACAAACCTCAATGATCTTGGTTACCATGTGGATATGGTCGATTGTGCTGAATCCTTTTTTGGAAGCCAGCTTGCTCGCATGGTTGCCCTTCATCTAATGTTCTGCTAATCCTGTTCAGGATAACTCAAGTGAACAGCTTGTAGATGACGGACAACAGGCAGATGGGGTGATAGTTGCCAATGTCATGAAATTCTCCCTTCTTGAACAGTCGAACAGTCCTGCTGGTTTTCCATTGGGAGGGCACCTTGCATTCAGACAGGTAGTGTGTGAAGAGCTGAGCCAATGTATTGATGAGTACTGACAGCAGATTCTTCAGGTGTTCGGGTCTGACTTTGTCTGGGCCTTGTACTGTTCCCTTCTTTACCGGCGAAATGGCATGTCGGATTTCAGAAGGGAGAATGTTGGGAAAAACATATCCGGTCCTGTGGAATTTTGTATGTGGACAGGTGGACGTGGCTATCAAAGAGATCTGAGTAGAAGTCATGGATAATCTTCTACATTGCCTTTCTAGAATATGTGATAGATCCATCAAGATGTTGTAGGGCAGTCATCTTCGGCCGTAGAACTCCACATCGAGACCCATGGCCTAGAATGAAGCGAACAAGGTGAGAGACTATCTGAGTTCATCATGCCCACCAAGACCATTCATGGGAACTCACAGTTCCAGAAGGCTGAAGTGAAACGTTGGACATGGGAATCTCCAGTGGACAGTTCCACAATGAAATTGACCACATCATCTTCAATCAAAGGTTGTGCCTGTCCCATGTCACTGTCGTCCCAAAATTCCAAACAGGATTGGACCACCGTCTCCTTCATGCAAAAAATTCTACTTCCACGCCAACAGGGAGAAAAGGCTGCAAAGTTTAAAAAGAGAATTCCCAGAGCGACTACTAATTGGGAACTCTTTGGCACCATTGCAGCAACATGGGAAGATACCATCATTGATGACATCGATGAAGAATACAACTGACTGCTTCAGCACCTCCAAGTTTGTGCGAAGAATGCCGACAGAAAGCAACCAAAGGATGCCTGTCTTCAATATTTCATCATTCAACACAAATTCCACCACTAGTGTGTTCCCACCACCAAAGACACTCACTTCCCACCACCCCCAACCACATGCCTGGTTCCTCAGGAGGCACCAATTATATTAACCATTCAGCCCATGGGGCAGAGCTGCTACTGGCTCTCTCTGTTCCAAGCTGATCACGAGGCACCCAGGAGGGATGGCAGGTTCTAGCCCTGACCCTTCACCCCAGCAGAGCCTCGCAAGAAGCCAGAAGACCCCCCCAAAACCATGAGGGCCACCATTTTCCACATCCGGACTCCCCTCTCGTCATAACTCCACCCAGCAGAAGAGCTGATCACAGCCTGGCTCACGCGGTTTCTCAATAAATGCTGGAGATCAGAGGTGACTACAATCATATCCCACCCGCATGCCGGAGCCTGGCAAGCTACCTGTGTCGTATTTGATATGCCAAATACCAGTAACAATTATAGACCTTATTCCCATGACCTGATGGAATGGTTTGAGGCTCTTTATGTTCCTGGAGCAAGCAGATGCCCTTAGGCTCTTCTAGTATTTGACAGCACATATGAAGATGTTACTGGTGCCTGCTCTAGCAAATCGATGCTAATGGGATGATAAGTCATACAAGTGAAGTGAAGTGATTGCAGCCCATATATGGCAATGGTATTGATAAAGTCATGACTTTTTTCTGGTTTGTTATGGGCTAATCTGGTCTACTTCTCTTCTTGCATTGACCATCTGAATTTCTAGTTCATAGCTGGTTTCTACTAGTTTTTTTTTCTACTGCATGGCCACAAAGAGGCTGCACACCATGGGTAGAGCCAGTAGCATCTCTGCCCCGTGTATCTCTGTCCTGGATCATGGTGAACAACCTGGGAGCAGTTCGGGGACAGGTACACTAGACCTTCCAGACAGGACAGAGGTGGGGAAAGGGACCCCAGCTCCATGGAGCTTTTCAAAATGAAATTTATCTGGCTTCGACCATCTTCCAGATTGTGATTTGGCTACTTGGGTAGGAGCCCAGGTGCTCACATTTTCTAGAAGCTCTATAGCTTCTAGAATTTTTTGATCCTAAGCCAGATTTAAGAATTACTATTTCAAAAGTTGTACTAACATTTAGAATAGTAAACTGTATAGAACATTTATAAGTACTTTACTCCTGAAGAATATTTTATTCATCCTGGGATCATGCTGATTGATACTATCTAAAATTTATAAGACATTTTCAATTAGGAAAGAACTTTGCAATCATCTTTTATTAGCTAGGTTTACACGCTAGATGATCTTCTACAAATCACATAATCCTTTAACATAATCTCAAATTTCTTCAAATGTAAACTGTGGGCAGTAATACTGACTCACTCTCAAAAGGTATTGTGATACTAAGGAAAGGGAGGACTCTAAGTCACTCAGCAGTTCAGTTGTGCACATGCTTATGAGATAGGTATGAAGTCTAAGTTACAGCTTTTAAAATGAAAAAAATAACTATATAAATACAAACAAATCTTCCTATAACCTTCAACAATATCTAAAAGATACTTTATCATTACCGTAGTACAATTTTTTCCTTTCTGCAAAAACTAATGAACACAATCTGCAGACACAAAGACAGTACATAAAACAGCCCTGAATTTGAGTTTAATTTTCTCTTCTTTATCATTCATAATGCAGTTAGAGTATATCTATAAATAAGCTCTTCATAAAAAATATTCTTTAGAAAACATTTGTGCATGTTCACATAAGTCTTTAAGTTGATGCTACACACTCACTGTTGATGTTAAATCTGAAGTTATTTTCTAGTTATTTTGTTTGACTCTTTTTAGCCTCTCTTTTCCCTAAAGTAGTTGAAAAAAGTTGTAAAAATGAGACCTTGAGGCCTATTTAAAGTTGGGGGTGGATGAGAATGTGAAAGCAGAGAAAGAGCCTCCAACCTTGTACTAGAGATATATATTGCAAAGATGTTGACTAGTAATTTTGGGCATATGTGTACTATGTTTTAAGCTTCTTAGAAGAGGGAGGCAGAAAATTATTTGCTTTTAAAATGCTACAAAAGTTGCGGGGTTCAGGTCATTTTACATATTCCACTTTATTTATGATGGGTTTCTTTATAGTTCTACATGAGAACCAGTGTTCGCCCATCCAGCTATTGTTGGTTTGAGTCATGAATTCTAAGCAAGCATGATCTTTCTGGGCTGCTTAGCCTTGATCAGGCTCTTTCCTCTTTGGACCTCTGAAAGTTTAGATAGTATTCCCAAGGGCAGATGTCTGTTTCTGTTAAGCTCAGGACTTGATAACAATTATATTCTATTTAACAAATATGTATTGAGTACTTCTGCTTGTGGATAGTATTGTTACTATGAAGGTTACAAGTTGTCTTTAAAATGCTTTCAAGATTACTATAATTCAATGACCCTGAGTCCCCAAGTAAAGACCAATAATCTTTCTACAGTTTTCTGGGATTTGTTCGCTAACATGGTTTCCTGGCTAACATCCACCTTAAACAAGAGTTTCTTAAACTTTTCCAATAATAACCCCTTTCACCTGAGAAATTTTTACATAACTCCTGTTATACAGGTATACAAAACAGGCATATAAACCAAACATTTACTGATAATAAATCATATCACTTGTATCATTTGTATCACTTGTCTTCCCGTTGATCATGGATTTGCTCAAGCGGGCAGCAGTAACATCTCCATACGTCCTGTCACATGCTAGTGTAGCCCAAGGGCATCTGCTCACTCCAGAAACACGAAGAGCCTCAAACCATTCCTTCAGGCCATGGGAATGAGGTCTATAATTGTTACTGGTATTTGGCATATTAAATACGACACAGGTAGCTTGCCAGGCTCTGCTGTGCAGGTGGGATACTCTTATAGTCACCTCTAATCTCAAGCATTTATTGATGAACCGGGCTTGTGATCAGCTCTTCCGCTGGGTCTGAGTGGGGAGTCCGATTGTGGAAAATGGCAGCCCTCAGGGTGTGGGAGTTCCTCTGGCTTCTTGCGAGGCTCTGCTGGGGTGACGGGTCAGGGCAACCACCAAAATAAATCATATATTTATTTTAAAACAAAGTTTTAAAAAGTTACATGGACTCATTGTTTTTAAAAAGCTACATGGTCTCATTCTTTTTTTTTTTAATATTTTATTATACAATTGTGAGATATACAATTACAACATTGTTCCACGCTTGGAGGTTTCGGTCACACAGTGTTCCAGCACCTTGCCCTCCACCAGTGCCCATCACCCACTACCCATGTCCCCAATTCCCTCCCCCTCCACGTCCTGCCTAAATGGCAGGTTCTTTATCTCCTCTCTCTCTCACCCTCTCTCTCTCCTCCTTCTCCTACACATTGTGGGTTGCACTACGTACACTTAGAAGCCATCATTTGCATTTTTTGTCTGTATTTAATGCTCAGTTCTATGTTGGTATCAGACCTTTTGACATTTATTCACACATGTTCCCTTCTCTATCTTATCTAACCTCCTGACTCCCTCGAGCTTGTGGCAATTTCCACTTTTGGTAAGATCACCTGATATATTTATGTCATGCAAATAAATGCAGTCATTCTATGTCTCTCTCTTTCCTTCTGACTAATTTCACTCAACATGATTCTTTCCATGTCCATCCATTTATAGGCAAATTTCATAACTTCATTTTTCCTGACAGCTGCATAGTATTCCATTGTGTAGATGAACCACAGTTTCTTTATCCAGTCATCAGTTCTCGGACATACTGGTTGTTTCCAGGTTCTGGCTATTGTGAATAGTGCTGCTATGAAAATAAAAGTGGGATTGTGTTTCCGCTGTGTATTTTTTGGCTTCCCAGGGTATATTCCCAGGAGTGGTATGGCTGGGTCAAAGGGGGGCTCAATTTCTAGTCTTTGGAGGAATGTCCATATTGTTTTCCAGAAAGGTTGTACAAGTCGACATTCCCACCAACAATGTATGAGAGTCCCCCTTTCCCGCATCCACGCCAGCACTTGTTGCTTTTACCCTTTTCGATATGGGCCATTCTCTGCGGTGTGAGGTGATATCTCATTGTTGTTTTGATTTGCATCTCTCTGATGATTAGTGATGATGAGCATTTTTTCATGTGCCTTTTGGCCATTTGGATTTCTTCCTTGTCAAAGTTTCTGTTCATCTCTTCTCCCCATTTTCTAATGGGGTTGTTTGTTTTTTTCTTATATAGCTGTACCAGTGCCTGATATATCCTGGGTATTAACCCCTTATCAGATGGGTATTAGGTGAATATTCTTTCCCATTCTGTGGACTGTCTTTCTATCTTGGTCACTGTTTCTTTCGAGGTGCAGAAGCTCTTTAGTTTCATGTAGTCCCATATGTTTATTTTTTCTTCTAGTTGCTTTGTTAATGGTGTTTCACCTTTGAAGATGTCTTTAGCTTCAATGATGTGGAGGGTTTTTCCTATATTTTCTTCAATGTACTTTATGGATTCAGGTCTGATATTGAGATCTTTAATCCATTTTGATCTGATTTTTGTGCAAGGTGTTAGACACAGGTCCAAATTCATTTTTTACATGTAGCTGTCCAGTTTTCCCAGCACCACTTGTTGAAGAGGCTTTCCTTACTCCAGTTTGGACTCTTTGCACCTTTATCAAAGATTAACTGATCATGTATTTGAGGGTGGGTGTCAGGATACTCAACTCTATTCCATAGGTCCACAGGTCCATGGTCTCATTCTTTAAGAAGCTAGGTTCTATAGTGACCTTCAGAACATAACAAGTTGAAGTATCATTAAACTTCTTTTTTTTTTAATTTTATTTCTTTTTTTATTTAATTTTATTATTTTCCCCAAATATTATTACACCATTTTAGACATACAATTGAAAGGTGCTCATGTAGAGTTTTGGATCCACAGTGTTCCAACACCCATCCCTCCACCCAAACCCATCTACCATCACCAATGTCCCCACCTCCCTCCCCCTCCCGCACCTCAACTACTTGCAGATTCTGTATGCATTTCTTTCGTCTTTATATCTCCTCCGATAAACTTTCCTGCCCGTGGAATACATGAAAAGACACACTGTTTCACTATTTTTGGACCGCGCGCTGTGGCGCGCAATCTGGCTCGACTGGTCTTGCTCTGTTGATCGGTCGTGAGGCATTTTCTCAGCGTGGACAGCGAAGATGGTGGCTAGTTAATGGGCTCCGGATGAAACTCATTAAACTTCTTATGCAACAGTTTTCTATCTGCAATAGAACTTTAGTCCTTGATCAGAATTCAGAAGTCCTGTGAAAAGACCCTTAGTGCAGGAAGTCTCACTCGTTTGGGAGATTACAAACTATGCATAGTTACTGTTTTTTTTTAAATAGGGTTAATTTCAGCATGTTTTTACCTAGTAATCTTTGAGTCTCAGCATTTTTGTTAAACATCTTAAAAAGAGAAAAAGCATATATGTTTGCTTTCAACTGGTAGAGAAATTAATGTTAATAGATGCCTTTAGTGGAATTCACTTAAGCATCATCAATATTTTCTTCCATTAACATATGAAATTCCCAGCAAAATGCATTGTGGATTTCTTTTCTGTAAAGAGATACAAGGGTCTTGACCCTGAATGAATGGTTTGAGGCTCTTCATATTCCTGGAGCAAGCAGATGCCACTGGGTTACACTGGCACACGACAGGGACAAATGGAAACGTTACTGACACCTGCTCAAGCAAATCAAGGAATAATGGGATGTCAAGTAATCAAGTGATCAAAGAGATACAAAGAATTACAATAAGTGATATGATTTCTTCTGGGTTTTACAAAATCCTATTTTTCTTGTATGGCAAGGGAAGCATCCCTGTCTTGTGGATTTAGAAGTCAAGACAGCATAAATTTATTTCATTATCTTCCTCAGTGAAACACAAGCCAGGATGTCCCAGTCCATTACTCTCCTTGAAATCAGAGGGGGAAACCAAGGCATTAAAAGCAGCGGAGAAATCAGGTATAATTTTCTAATTTGTGCCAATTTTCCATATTTTTTACAGAAAATATTGACAATAAAATCTTTCAGATAACATTTAATCATCTTTAAATGTTAACTTTCAATTCCAAAAAAATATGTATATACAATATAGAAGAATATAGGAGAGAGAAAGAGAGAGAGAAAGAGAGTAACACTTAACCTTTACTCATACATCTCTGTGACTTAGACTATAAAATATAGACTGTCCAACATCAAACAAGGCACTAGAGAGTTGAAAAATGAGGAGAATATTGTGTACTGGCTTTAGAATTTTGAAATGCTCTATTTTGATGATTTCTCATTTATCTTCATGCAGGTCAACATGGCCTGTCATTTGTGATAGACTTTAAAGCTTTAGAAGACTATTCTGACTGATCATGAACAGGGATTTCCAAAGACTCCTACAAAACTAGATTCATGAGAGCACCCTATATAAACAGATGTTAAAATTTTCAGTTTTAATTTTTTGTCACCTATTCATTCACCTTCTTAGAGCATCTCTTTAGTTCTTTGCAAAATTTAAATAAGCAATCTGTTTCTTTTCTAAATATTTTTGGTTAATAATAATACTTCTCTCACTTGTATTTTAGGCCTGATGATTAAACAGTAAAATATTAATTGATAGCTTTATCTGGAAAGAAAAATGTTTTTTCTTCATGGGCAAATTTTAGGCTAAAATGGAGACATCATAGGACATCAAGATAAAGGGGTTAGATTGCATGCTAAAAGGAAGGATTAGGTATCCAACTAACCAATTCCAAAGAGAATTTTTACTTTAATAGAAAGACTACATAGTCTTTCTATTAAAGAAATAGTATTGACAATACTTATAAATCTAGTTATTTAAATTCTGACATTTGATTTTAATTTTAGAGCAAAGAGGGAAAGCACTATCTTTCTTTTTAACTTGAAGTTAACTTTATACATTATATTTCCTACATGCTAGGAAACTTGGGGGGGACATGCTGAGCCTTAATTATAACAGGTAGGGTGTTTGCCTTGCACACAGCTGACCAGATTCGATCCCCAGCATCCTATATAATCCCCTGATTCCTGCCAGTAATCCCTGAATGTTGAGCCAGGAGTAAGCCCAGACCATAGCTGGCTATGGCTCCAAAACAAAAATAATAATAAATAATAAAAGCTTAAAAATAAATTAATTGGCACATAGGTGTTGAGAAATGTGCACTGGTGGAGGGATTTGTGTTGGACCACTTATTACTGAAACCCAATCCGAACAGCTTTGTAATAATCTATTGCACAATGATTCAATTTTTAAAAAAAGAAGAAATTTTAAAAAACTAATAAATTAATTGGGGAAACAGAAAGATGAAATAAGGGTTAAGGCACTTGCCATGCACCTGACTGCACGCAGCATCAACTATAGTTCCCTGAGTAATTGCTGGGGTGAGTTCTGAGCACAGAATCAATAGTAAGCCCTGAGAACAACCAAGTGTGGCACCCAAACAATCAAAAACTAAATTTAGGGCTGGAGAAATAGTACAATAGGTAAGTTGCTTACCTTGCGACTGAACAACCCAGGTTCAATCCCCAGTATTCCACATGGTCCCCAGAGCATCACCAGGAGTAATTCCTGAGTGAAGAGCTAGGAACAATCCCTGAACATCACCAGGTGTGGTCCAGAAACAAACAAAAATCTTTTTTAATCATTTACTTCTCATTTCTGGAAAGACTTATATTAAAAGCTATTATAAGACTTATATCTTACAGCTATTATAAGGGGCATAACAGGTGGGCTATTTTCAGGCATTTGTTACAGGGTTATTTACAGCCATTTTCAACATCTGGACTCCACAGCTCGTCAGAGCTCCACCCAGCAGAAGAACTGAAGTTTCCCTGTCTTGTGCAGCCACTTTGCGGCCATGCGGTTCATCAATAAATGCAGGAGATGAGAAGCTACTACAAGAGTTTCTCATCCTCACGGCAGAGCCTGGAAAGCTACCCATGTCATATTTGATATGCCAAAAACCAGTAACAATTATAGACCTCATTCCCATGACCTGAATGAATGATTTGAGGCTCTTTATATTCCTGGAGCGAGCAGATGCCCTTGGGCTACATTAACATGTGACAGGACATATGGAGACGTTACTGGTGCCCGCTGAAGCAAATCAATGAACAATGGGAAGACAAGTGATACAAGTGAACAGGTGGATAACTGTTTGATGACAGGCTTAGATACCTTGGGAGCTTTGCTGTTTTACCCACTCACAGCTTAATTTACTTACATATTCTTAAGCCAAGGTTCATACTAATGAGATCTCTCTTCTATGTAAACATTGATGGAGTGTGTGGCAGTTACAGAAGTCACCTTGACTCTGAATAACTTCTGACTTATTATACATCTACTAAGACTTCTTTGTTATCTAGATTGGACACAGCTCCTCTTTATACCCACTGCACCCAGCATGGGACAGTTAGAATTTACCAGGAGACTGCCACCCTGGCTATGTTGAGACTATCGTTTAAGATTATAGGAAGAGTCATACTAGTTTGCCCTCAAGTAGGCAAACATGACCCTCCCTTTCAGTATATGGAGAACAAGATACTCAGAATCACCCTGATGCAGATAATAAATAAGATGGACCTTGTGGGTACCATCTAGATTACATGAAGCCCATGAAATTAAAATGTATTACTTTATACCAGCACCCCCCCACCCTCTCCAGTGTTATACATAAGAGATAATCTCAGAAGAAGGGATTAGTCCTTGGCATACTCCTTTGTTTATACCTATAATAGGGTGTGGTACCACCCTTCTACCCTCTTCTATCTAGAAGCTTTTTAGGGTTCTTTGTTGACAGAACCCTCCCTATTAACAGTTAGGATTACTTTGGTGTATATAAGAGGACTGACTTGAGGCACTCGCCCCTTCTTTTGGGTAGGACTCCTCTCGGGTGAGATACTCTCTCTCTTTGGTGGGAGACTTGGGCTCTCTTGTGTGGTCTAAATTCTGACCAGAGCTAGAGTTCTTTCATTATATTGGATTGCGGTGCTAGAGCTTTTGTACTATTAAAAGTCTTTTTTGGAACTGCACCGGACTCGTGAGTTTTCATCAGTTTCCCAGCGGCCTCGGAGGTAGGCTTCTGTCCTGATACTGTTGGGGACCCCAGTGGCTCCCAGACAGGTAACATCAGTGTATAGCCCAAAATCTGCACTGATTGTTTGCATAATAATCACGAGGAAATAAATACTCTGATTTTTTAATTCCACACCTGTCAATTATTAAATACATTTTTGTGGGTAAATTTGACTCTGTAAGTACATTTGCTTTGTATCATTTAATTAATTCATTATTGGAATATGTGTCTTGTTGAAATGTTGTGAATGTTAGCTAAGTCAATGGATGAGGAAATACTTATTACTATGCATATATTATTAACACTCAATACATGTTAGAATAATGAGTGGGAAAATCAGAAATGAACCTAATCCTTACTGCTCAGATAAAAATATCTACATATTTTAGCTGAGTGTCGTGAAAAATGTGTCCTAAAAGATCTCTTTTCTTATTTCTCTACAACCGGCCTGTTATAGTCAGTATCTAATGCTTCTCTAATTTGTTTAACTTCATGTTATTATGTCATTCTAACCACTTGACCTCCATTTACCAAAATTCTGCCCACATCTCAAAGGACCGCTCAAAGGACTTTGAATTCCACTGCCTCCTGGAATTTCAAGAGCTCACCTTATTTTTCTCTAAGTCCTGGTTCTTGCTACCTAGCACTGACTGCTAGAAACATAATCTATTATTTTCTACTCAGTGGACTGAAAGCTCCTGCAAAGCAGAGGCCATATATACAATACATACCCCTGTACATCACAGACCATGTTTCTTGCCAAGAGTAGATGTTGAATAGGTTTGTGATTGAATGAACACATGATTTTTCACCTGCCCCTTGTTGTGCTCCTGGACAAAACACTTTGCCTCTTTCAGTCTCAGTTGCCTCAGCTGTGAACAGAGGATAGCAACAAGGATGTATGCCCCAGGTGTGCTGTGAAGAATAAACCAATGACTGAAAAGCAATTTGAAAATGTAAAATGAAATGCTATATATAAATGTTACATAATCAAAATCATTTCCCTCTGTATTATGTTTTGTTTGGCTTTATATCTTGGAATCCTTTGTGGGTTTCGAATTTCACAGATGCAATACCATCTACATTAGCACCTAAATTCTCTTGGGTAATAAATGATTGTGTGTATTATAGCTCACGGCTACTTTTCCCTGGCATACTTACATGTGAATCTGTCATAATTTGGGTTATTCATAATAACTAATGATGCAATTCATTTCCAAGGGATAATCTATTTTTTCCCCTTCTTTGGCTGGCCAGTTATTGTTCCCAAATTGCTACCTCAAGGGAATGTATATCCATTAAGCCCAAAATTCAGATGATGAGCATACTGTTTAGGAGCCTAAATCTTTTAGGATCTTATGATCTAAGACCTAGAAAGTAATTTGAGGTTTGAAGCAGCATTTGTTTTGCATTTTTTTTTGTCCCAAACTGAGGAGTCCTTATTTGCTTCTTTTGGCAATGATTATGCTATAGGTAGTCACTGAAACATGATTTCTTAGCTACGAGGGAAGGTTAAAGCAATTTTTCTACATAAAAGGCAGTGCTACTTTAAAACAAAGTGGAAATGGGAGGCAGAGAGATAGTATGGGAGGAAAGGCTCTGTCTTGCTTGCAGTCAACCTGTTTAGAATCACTTCTTGGCCTTTTGGCTAAGATCAAGCGTAATTCTGTTTAGATCCCTGCCACCACATACCTGAACACCACCAGTGGTCACTCGTGAGCACCAGGAATAATCCCTGAATACCACAGGGCGTGGCCCTACACCCCGCACTACTGCCACATGCTATTCTTTCTTTTAAGAGGAAAATACACTTAGTGGACATTGGGAGATCACTCAGTATTGAACATGATGTGCCCACATACAAAGCATGCACTCTAGTCCCTTTGCTTTCTTCCTTGTGTTGTGTTTGTCTTTAAGCCACACTCCAAACACAGCGGTATTCAGGGTATATTCCTGGTTCAGTGCTCTGGGGTCACTCCTCACAGTGCTCAGGGAACCATATGCAGTTCCACAATAATGCAAATCAAGGCTTTCTGCACACAAAGCATGCATTCCAGCCTATCGAGTTCTTTTTTAGGTAGGTCTCTGCTCCAGCCCTTTGAGCCA
Organism: Cryptotis parvus; assembly: GCA_021461705.1. Classification (NCBI taxonomy): domain Eukaryota; kingdom Metazoa; phylum Chordata; class Mammalia; order Eulipotyphla; family Soricidae; genus Cryptotis; species Cryptotis parvus. The sequence continues at coordinate 79,551 of JAJIBD010038954.1, read as the reverse complement.
TCGGGTGTCAAAAATATTCTTTCCTCTTTTCATATGTTCAAAGAGAATGCCTACAGAAAAAATTCTTGGAATATCTCCAATATCTATAAAAAGATTTTTTAACTTTTAGTGCATAGCACAATATTATTCCTAGAACAATCCTTCCACAAAGATAGAAATTCTGAGAGATAGCAGCAACATCATAAGGGGGCCATGAGGATCAAGTGAGTCATTAGATGAAAGCTTGAAACAATACACCACACATAGTAAGAGCTCAATAAACAGTCGGGGTTATTGCCATTAGATGGTCCATTCTGAAGATTTCCCTGTGTTAGAAGTTTCATAGAGTTTTTTACTTGAGATTCATGAAAAATCAGTGGGGCCAGTGAGAAGGAGATTAATCATTGTTCACCTTTTTGGGCTCAGAAAAGCTAAACAACTGGTGCAACTTTTCAAAGTTAGGAAGGAGTAGAAAGATAATTCAACCCTTTCCAAAGTCCATATTCCTTGACTTATTTATTAGAACTCTCTACTGTTATTTATTATTTATATTGGGAGTCCATTTCTCATCCCTGAGCACATGATCCTCCAATTTCAAATAGTTATTTCATTCCTTGGTACTCATTCTGCTATAAGGTTTTAAAATAAAAAGCATGTTTTACCATAATGCCCAATGGGTGGGGGAAGAGAAGGAGAAGGAGGACAAGGAGGAAGAGGAGGTGGGAGCAGGAGGAGGAGGAGGGATGAAGAAAATGAAGAAGACAAAATGAAGAGGATGAGGAAGAAGACAAAGATGAAGGATGAGGAGGAGGAGGAGGAGGAGAAGGAGAGTGTGAAGGAGAAGGAGAAGGAGGAGGAGGAGGAGGAGGAGGAGGAGGAGGAGGAGGAGGAGGAGGAGGAGGAGGAGGAGGAGGAGGAGGAGGAGGAGGAGGAGGAGGAGGAGGAGGAGGAGGAGGAGGAGGAGAAGAAGAAGAAGAAGAAGAAGAAGAAGAAGAAGAAGAAGAAGAAGAAGAAGAAGAAGAAGAAGAAGAAGAAGAAGAAGAAGAAGAAGAAGAAGAAGAAGAAGAAGAAGAAGAAGAAGAAGAAGAAGAAGAAGAAGAAGAAGAAGAAGAAGAAGAAGAAGAAGAAAGAAGAAAGGAGGTGTGGGTGCACTGGTGGAGGGATGGGCGCTGGAATACTGTATGGCTGAAACCCAATCATGAACAGCCTTGTAATTTTATATCTCATGGTGATTTTTTTAAAAAGGAAGCAGCCTTACTTCTATAGTCTTCTCACTCCCTCAGTCTGCCTCAGTCTCCTCACTCCAAACCCATTCCATAAATTTCCTCAACATTTTCAGAGAGAGAAATTTCCTTTCCTGAAATAAAGACTAGACAAGTAACATCCATATCCATTCTCTATTGTTTGTTTAACCTAGGGGTTAGGGGTACTAGGATAGAGCTTTAGGTCTAATACATATGAATCATACATTCCACTGCTTGTTATTTACAGAAAGAATTATTGAACAAGTAGCAGGTCTCATATTACCTTATAGAACATGGATGGTCCAAACTGAAAAGACCATTAGGAATCTGGCAAACAAAGGATTAAGTGTGATAAACTCTTAGTAAATACCAACTACAAGAGAGGATGGTATGAAATATAAACATTATCTACATGTTCTCCATCTCTTCCATGTCAATCATTCTAAGGGAATTTAAGTTCAATGGCTTGTTCAAGAACCATTCATAATTAGTTGTGTTTGCAATTAAAAGGTAGAAAATATTGGAATACCTAGAAGTTCCAGGATATAAGTCATGTTAGTTTTATTTCATAATTTTCTTTTTTCCTTTTCCATCATCTAACCTAAACAGAAGAATAACCAGTGTTTAGCTATTACCAAGGTGATATTTTACCAAGGTGATTTTTAGCATCTGTGAAAAGCCTTCACAGGGTGTTAATATAAACACTACTAGGATTTTTTTTCTTTTTTAAAACATTTTCATTTTTTTGTTTGGGGATCACACCAGTTGTGCTCAGGGTTTTCGACTGACTGGCAGTTCAGGGATCACTCCTGGTGGGGTTCAGGGGATCATATGAAATGCCAGGGATCAAACCAAGGTCTGCCAAATGCAAGGCAAGTTCCCTACCCATACTAACCGTACTATAATTCTGTTGGATCTTTTTTCTCTTATTACCTCCAAAAATGTGAGTGGGAGTAGGGGTGGGGACAGGTGAGGGGCAGGGAGAGTCTTAGCAGATATTATTGATCCCTTAATTCTACCACTCCACACATACCCCTGGGCAGGAATCTAGTGTATATTCCATTGATATGCTCTACATCTAATTCCTTTTGGTTGAAAACCCTTCTCCCAGGTCACTCAGCAAGCATGCTAGGCAATTGTTGGAATCTAATAAAATGGAGTCTCCAGCCTGCATGAGTCCTTTGGTCATTAGATATAAAGTTTAAATATGTGCAATTTCTGCATCACATAAAATTTTTAGTGCCTACTAGAGACTGTCCAGGCTGGATTTTTGTGCTCCTGAACGCCTGCTTTAAGAACTTTTCCCCAGTGAATCAGGGATTTGAGGAGGATAAATTTGTAAACCAAACCAGAACTCACTTGGAGCAGCTGCAGCCTTTCCTGCTAAAGAGGACATCTAATTCATTCTTCTTCAGTCATAAAACATTTGCCTACCTTCTTGCCAGGGACCTTCATCAGAACTTGCTCACGAGAGATGAACTACAATGCGGGGGTGGGGGTAGAACAGTTATTGAAATGCCACTGCACAGTTCCATCCTCTTCCCCACACAAATCTCCCACGCGGGTGCCCACCTTTAAGACTTTTGGAATCTCAAAAAAAAAAAAATCCAGATGGTGGGGAAGGCTTCAGAGCACCAGGAAGTTTGATTCCTCCATGCCTTGCAAATGTTCATTGTACTTATACGGGGGTCGGATGCCTTCCTAGGGCAGGTGCAGTCCCACCCACCTCTTCCAACCCGAGGCTTGTTTACATTTCTGGGCTTTGGTCTGCAAAACACCCGATAACCTGCTTTTTCACCCTTTCTACCCCTCAACTCTATTAAGCAAGAGTGATTCAGGGCTGAATGGCTCATCCTGCAGAGACCAGCAGCCGGCCCAGAAGGTTCGGGCCCACCTAGGTTTCTTCCCTGGCAGCTCCCCTAGTGGCTGACGCGGCGAGCTCGGGCCCGCCCAGGGCGGGGACCGGTCTCGGAGCTCCGCGAGCCTCTCCTGCAGTCGGGGACTTGGGAAGCGAAGGGGGCGAGCGCGCGCACAGGCAGAGGTGTGCTGGCTCCATAGCATTTCCGCGGGGACAGAAGGCGTTGGCGCCCCGGAGTCCCAGCGGACTCCAGGGCCGGCTGCGCGAGGAGCCCCAGCTGCCGAGGCCGCAGCCCCAGCGCAGGGAGAGTCCCGCGCTCGAGCGCCCGACCCCCCAGTTCGACTCCCCGGCCGGGGTTCTGCGCCAAAGCCCGAGGCGCCTAGAGGTCGCCCGCCGCGCTCGGGGACGGAATGAGGAGGGTCGTGTTTTGAACTTTCGCGGGCTTTAAGGGGTCGGAGTTTTGTGCCAGCATTCCCAGATCGCCGCAGAGCCCTTCCCAGATGGTTCGGAGCTCCCAGTCCTGGGCTCGGGTCTCCACCGGTGACAGGTGACCCGGTCTAGGACTCACTCTCTCTGGGTGCCGGTTCCCTCCCACTGTTAGGGTTCCTCTGAGGAGCCAAGTTCCGCGTCGCCGACCAGCACTAAGTGCGGGCTTTAGTCAACACGGCTGGGCCAGAGCTTCGGGTGGGCTTTCTGCTCCGCAGCGCGCCGGACACGCGGCGGCTCCGGGAGGCACCCAACACCTAGGGTTTCTCTCAGCCACGGGCCTTTCCAGGTCCCCACTTTCCTTCTGAGTCACCGGAGAGGGTCCCGCTGCAGCCGATCCACAGTGCTCGCTTGCAGGATGCTTTCCTCAGGGTCGCCAACTTCCCAGCCGCCGGCGCCCCACCCCAGCCAACCCCGGGCGGCGGACGATTGGTCCGAGGCGGCGGGGCGGAACTGGGTGCTGGGCACCGCCCACAACCTCCTGGGGTCCGGGCACCTCTGTGACTGGTTGTAAGTTCCGTCAGTCACGGGTTGAGAGGCGCCCCGCCCCTCGGGGCAGACCGTGGCTGGCTCCACCCAGACTACCTCCCGGCCCCGCCTCCCTCCTGGCCGGTGGCCTCAGCCCCACCGTCCGCCTCATTCGCTGAGTAGGTCCGTGAATTGTCAGCGCGCCCCGGGTGGCTGCTGAGCCGGGCGGCCGTGGGGCTTGCTTGCTCCCGCTGAGGTGCCTGCCCGAGCCAATGCGCCCCGGTTTCCTGGGACAACAGCAGCAGACAGTTCAAAGCAACTCGGAATTCAGGACCCGCAGCAAGACGTCGGTTTGCGATCAGGACTCGGCGAAAAGGGTGAGTGACCAAGCTGTGCGAGATCGGCTCCTCAGCCCTGTGGGGCGGCCTGAGAGCTGGGGGTGCTGGGGGGGAGGGGGCGGACCGGACGCGTCCCGTCGCGCGCGTCGGTCAGTCACTCGGAGCGTGGGCGCTGTAGGAGGTCAGGGCTGGCCGGGATTGACTCGTCTCCAATACAGACCCACTCCTGAACTTCTTGTTTCAAAAGCGTCGCAACTCCGTCCGGACGCGGCTCCGCGTTTGCGAGAACTTGGCATGTGGTTAATTTGTCATCATTTAAGTGGGGCCGGGGCTTTGCGGTGGCGACGCGCTTGCCGTGGGGGCGGCCTCGGTGCCCTGTGGTGCACAGGCAGCCGTTCCTAGGTGACTCGCCGTGGGGTCCCGAGCAATGAAGCCGCCCAGGAGCTCTGCCGGCGCGACCACCGGACGGCGGTGTGTGAACCATCGCCTGAGCCGATGTGGTGATGTTTCCGAGGGTCTTCGACGACGCTGCGAGAACTTGACTGTCCGCCAACCGTGTTCTCGAAATGGGGTTTCAGTGCCCAGCAGTCGTCGATAGGACCCGGCAGCGGGTTTGTTAAACTTTGCCATTGTTTTCTAGTAGCACTGGAAGCCGCGTCCCTCTCTGGTGCTCCACTTGCACCTGCAAGGTGTATCCCAAGGACTTTTGCTAGGAAGGGTCGTTGGTGGGGCGCGGGTGTATGGAGCAGCCGCCTGCCCAGGGCCCAGAGTCCAAGTCCCTACAAAATGCCGTGTGCAAGGGATGCCCAGGATGCTGGACAGTGTTTTGTTTGGGCACCTGTGTGTTTTTAAGTGATGAAGTTGTGACAGGAACTGACAACAGGGTTCAAGGTTAAACCTGTCACTTTGACTCAGTCTGAGCTATTTTTTTTCTCTCCCCTCTTAATAATAAAAGGTAGAATGAACTAGTTTTCCTGAGGGTCACGACATACCTGCAGTTTCATTTATGCGTGGACTAACAATTGAAATATCTGATGAGTCTTATTTGATGCGAATGAGAGCCTGTTAAGAGCACTAGTCAGAACCAGGGTACAGAATGTAGGGGTATCTTGATCTTTTGAAATATGTTTTTAAAGACATTGAGATGTGGAGCTATTTTTGCATGTCTATGCATGTGTAGATGTGAATAAGCATGTGTGAATATGAAATCAACTGGGCGAATGGGTTGAGAATATATAGAGGGTGAAATTCAGCCTTGAACTTCCCGGGGTGAAGAGAGGCCCTCTGATCCTAGAGAGTATGATGAGTGTGTAAGCATGGCTGCATCTGTCTGGTCTGTCTGGGTCAGTGTTATGTCCCTGAACTTTACGAGCATTCGGGACAGATGCCCCCTTCCTGTTTTACAGCCCAGCCGCCGCAGGCCCATCTGTTAAAACATAACATGTATACTTCATTCAGTGAGGTAGGGTGCACAGTAGGGAGGGGCAAGCCTTAGGGGAAACTCCCTGCTGCAAAGCTTGCCTTGAAAGTTCTATTTTCCTTCAATATTCATGGCTGAATTTGTTTTTTTTTTTTTTTTTTGCCGGGGGGGCAAGCGGGCTCCTGCGGTTGGCGGTGCGGGGGTGCGGGGGGGGCGAATATGGGTGAGGGGTGGGAGAAGGAGTGCTTAACTCCTCAGACATGGCAAACTACATTTTGTGAAACAAATCACAGCCACACTCTAGGGAGTTTGTGTTTATATGAGGAAAAAATTAAAAAACGTTTTCAAAGAGATGTGCTTGTCACATCACCATGCAGCACTGGTTTACTGCTTTGCAGTAGCTTGTATATCAGAAACTGTTTCATTTTGCTTCTGAAGAGAATACATTCAGACTGAATTGTTTTGAACCCCAAAGAAATCCTTAATAGAAGTAGATAGTTTTATTACAAAGGTTACTTAATCTACCACAGTTAAGACTGCCTTAATAATTCTAATGAACATGTTTTTAAGAATTTATAACTTAGTTGTATACTCATATTTGGTCTAATCACTAGTTGTGATGGTTCACAATTTATAATTTAAAAATAATAAGAAGTTTATCACAAAAATTTTGATGACTAAAAGGGTATGGGAGAAGTATAATAGCTTAATAACTTCCTGCAACCAAGTGACTGATACTTAAAAAGACTATAAATTCCTGTAATAGCATAATTACTTTGAGTAACAAAATAAAAGCAATATTTTTAGACGCATACTTGATATTTTCCCAAAAATTTTATGCTCATAATTATATTTTAATAATGGTGTTTATTATATATGGCACACAAACTAGAATTGTTCTTCAGAGCTCATCATAAAAGTTTGCTTTCATTTTTATGATACTTAAACATTTTAGAGAAAATATGAAAATCCCTAGCCTGAAAATATCTTTAATTTTTTGATAAACTAGTAGACACTGCTAATCTCCGGCGTTAAATAACTGAGTTACTTCCCTAGATTTTAATTCATGGTCTCCACTCCAGTGTCTGGAATTCAGTTCAGGAATCTGTGGTGGGGCTTAGAAATCTGCATTTTTTTTAAACAAATGTCCCCAGATGATTCTGAGACTAAGGACCCTCTCACCATAAGCACCTTCCCAAGGTTTTAGAAACCCTGGGAAGGTGTTTATGATATAAAAGAACACTCATACTCTGTGAGTTGATTTAATAAAGAACATTTCAGATTTTCCAGGTGGAATTTATAGAACTTGTAAAATATATAAGATGCTTTAACTTAGTCCTTAACACTGGTGCTTTTTGTCCTGTGTTCAGAAGTGTTTTGAGTTGTCAGCTATTCCATTCTAAAGCTTCTGACTTGGAGATACAGGTAATTTAAGACACTTCCAGCTCTAGTTCCTGTTTTCCCTTAGATGTATACTTTCAGTTCATTGGGTTCCTCAGTTTTCTAGGATGCTTTTGCCAGGCCTAACCCTCATTGTTAGGCGTTTCTCCTAGGATGATAGAAGAATCCCAGTCATTAAAGCCATTCTGGGCTTGGGATCTAGAACCTGAGCAAGACTGGTACAGACTTACCTATAGTCAGGATCTATTTGGGAAGTAGTCGCATAAATGCCTCTTGGTCTGGACAGGGTCCTGAGCCACCCTTCAGGGTTACAGAAGAATCTCTTTTCAGAAAGTCTTAGAAGTCTTTTTGAGTTGGGACCAGAACTATATACTACAGCAGATAGGGCACTTGCCTTGCACGCGCAGATCTGTTGTGATCTCTGATATCCCATAGAGCCGCCAGAGCCCAATGAGAAGAGGAAAAGAAAGAAGTGTTTTAAGCTGTTTGATTAATTGAACAGATTCCTTTCTTTCAGCATCATACACCTTTCCTTTCAAGTCAGTGCGAATTATTTATTTATTTGTATTACTGGTTTATTTTTATACTTACAGTTTGAATATCAACATTTGGATAATTTTCTCACATTTCACACTGGCATAGTTATCTATTTAAAACAACTGATTAGGTTTAAAAGAAAAGCTATCGGAAGTTGTTGCCCTTCCTTCTTTCTACCAGTAAGTTCCTAAAAACCTAAATGGCTTTTCAGAGGTCAAAAGTGCCAGGAATATTTACTTCCCTGATGATATAAAGAATGTAGATAAGCTGGGACACTGAAGTTGGATTGTTCCAGGCCACTGGATCATTACTGGGACTATTATGGAGCAATTTCTGTTTTAAGGAGCACTTGGCAGGCATGTTTATAGGTCACTTATCTTAACAATCCTTTGAGTGGGATGATTTTTTTTTACATTGTTACAGATGAGCAGACAGCAGCCGCAAAAGGATAATATTTAGATCCTGTCTTTCATATTCAGTGATGGCACCAATAACTGAGGCATTTGGCCTTGCATTTTTAGTGCTTTTATTTAACATTAGGATGATATGAGAGGATTGTGCTTAGTCATTCATATCTTCTACAATTTTTTACCTCTTCAAAAATGTTTATATTGAATGTCACCTTGCAACATGTTTTTAAATGCTAACCACCATATATGATCTTCATGACCGTAAGCAGACAGCCTTGACTCTGAATAGAATAATTTGCTAAAGGTCACAGAGTAAAATGGCAGCAGAGCCTATATATAGAACTCTTTAGACTAATAATATATCATATGTGTAATATTTGCTATTGTATTACTGTGTCATGGTATGATGCTATTAATCTTTTAATGCTGGCAAGATAGTTTATATTTATTTGCCCAACTTTTACATGATTAGATGCACCTAAAATAAATTTAAAGGCTAAGGTATAATCATAAGCCCAGGTTACACAGTGGAACATATTTGTGCCTAATTTAAAAAAAGAAAAAGAGTGCTACTTTTCTTGAAATTGGGTCATAAGTCATTGCAAACTTCTAAGCACACGTTCTTACTCTTCTTTTTTAAAAAACATAACATACTTTTAGAATCTAAATTTAATTTGGTAAATTCCTCTCAAGTGTTTGACCCTTTTTACCCTTATTCCTATGGCAAATTTACTTATAAAAATTCATTTTTCAAATCGACTTGACCTTTTAATATCCCATACTGCCTAAATTTTAGGCACTTTCTACCATTTCTCCTCTAAAATTCTCCCTCAACAGCTTATCTTCACTCTAATATTTGGAGTCTCATAGCATCCTCCAAGAAGAAAAGTGATTGAGCAGCAGAAGTTTTGCTCTAGCTTTATGGACTTAATGACAATAATTGTAATGGGGGAGAAAGAAAAAGGATAATATAGAGTCATATTGAAAAGTGTGTCATATTAGGTATTCCCAACTTACAGCTTTCCAACTTGAGTTCCAGATGAACGAAGTTACAGATGCATTCATTTTTGGCCTTATAGGTACTCTCCTGATATAAACTGAGAAAAACAAGTGAAGGTTGCATCCTGGATTACAAAAGAGAAATAAATGTTAAGCTCTGAGGGAAAAAAAATGGCCGTAATGGCCAAATGTAAAGAGTAGAGGGTAAGGTGGAATGGGGGAGGGGTGGGAAAGAAATAAATTCAGTAAGATGAGAGGCAAGGTGATAAGAAATTCATAGAGATGCTGATGGTTTGGGGTTTCTTAGGGCATTGATTCTGTTTTATATTGTCTCCACAACCTGCTCACCCTGCTTGCTTTAAATAATTTATTATAGCAGCAGGCCTTCCCTCTGGTTAGTTTTTTTTTTATAACTTTTTCCTTCTTATCTCTGGATCTAATCAGAGGCATATATAGTAATGTGGTGGCTTTAGAGTACTTAGGAAACACCGGGATCAATATCACTACATTATAAACCCATGACTATTCTGTTCTATTTTTGGTGTTTTCTTTCCTGTTATATTAATTCAGTACCTATGTTCTAAACAATGTTTTGTTAATCTTTGCACAGAAGACTTCTGAGCTTATTCTTCTTGGCTGGAGCTATCTTTTGAGCAATCCATCATCAGACCACCATTGATCTAATGATGTATTTATTGTTCACTATTGCAGCACTGGCAAGAAACCCAGTATGTTTCTAAAGATTTGATTAAAAAGAAATCAAGTTTTTGTGAGGCGTAGCCATCTAATTATGTTAGCAACTGCCAAATATATTTTAGCTAAAATATATACACATATTTAAAGTGAGCAAAATGTGATCTTTTTGAAAGCTTTTAAAAACTTTTTTTGCTGTAAAATAAGTAGAGTAAAAAAGATTAATCATAGCTAGAAAAATCATGAGGGCCAGAGAGATAGGACATGAGATAAAGTGCTTGCCTGGAATGCTACTGACCCTTTCTCCATCCCCAGAACCTCATGTCCCCTTGAACACAAACACAGAGCCAAGAATAGACCCTGAACACCCCAGGGAATGACCCAACCCACTCTTCCAAAATGAATATTGTGGGTGCACTCCCCACTTCAGCCAAAGACACTAGAGTAGATTGACAATAATAAAAACAGTGATTATAAGAACTGGCCCCAGTCTTAAATTATCTTCCAGATAATCATTATAAATCAAAATGAAGTAAATTAATTAACAAACAGTAGTTTGATACCTACTGTATCAAACCAGCAGACCAGCCTATAACAGCCCAGCTTGCGCCGCTTGCTGGCAGCGCGGTTTATCAATAAATGCTGGACTTAGAGATGACTACAAGAGTATGCTACCTGCACGGCAGAGTCTGGCAAGCTACCCGTGTTGTATTTGATATGCCAAATACCAGTAACAATTATAGACCTCATTCTGGAATGGACTGAGGCTGTTTATGTTCCTGGAGCAAGCAGATGCCCTTGGGCTCTACTAGCATGTGACAGGACATATGGAGATGTTACTGGTGCCCGCTCGAGCAAATCGATGATGAACGGGAAGACAGTGATACAGTGATACAGTTTAATACCTACAATGAATATCACCTTTCCTCTGCTTAGCTAACTCAAAACTCAGTTCTAGTACTAGTGCCTTTGGAAAGCTTTTCTCTCTTCTGTCTTGTTATCTACCACTCCAGACCTGGGCCACTTGTGGGCAGGAACCACATCTTTCTTCATGTAGCTTTTCAAGAAGGGGTAAACAACAAATTGTTGCTAGGTACCCTAGAAGCTATAAAGAATTATTTACAAACACTTGAAGGGATGTGCAAGATGTGACCAGAAGTTTGGGTGGTATCAGACTGTTTCCGAATGCTAGCCTTGGACTTTAGCAAGAGCCTCAGCACCTCAAAGAACTCTCATCTGTTCCTGGTCCTCCTTCCTCAGTGTTTCTCTGCTTCTTTCCTGCCTTCTTTCTCCACTTCTATATAGTCCTCTCCAAGGGTATCTTCAACACTCCATGTCATACCTCCCAGGCATCTACCCTCGTTCTTTTCCCCCTGTTCTTTTTCATGTGCTTTCAAAGAGCTGCTGATTTATGGGCCCCACATGGAGACTTGGAGCAGCCTCATAATCATTATCTTTTGAGGTCTTAGATGGTTTAGCTCCTTTCTCTATTCATGCAAGTAACTAGCTAGTTTTGCTCATGAGGAAGCCCTCAGGGAGGAGGCTTTAGAGAAAGAAGGTGATGCCTGTGCTGCTTGTGGTTACTGTTAACTAAAGTTCAGCATATTGGGGACACTTGATGTTTGTTAAAGAAAACGATTGAAAATAATCCCAGCAGGTAACTATTTTAGAGAGTGTTACCAATAGTTACAATAATTATTTCTTTTATAAATCTATTTTAAAAGCATCGCTGCTTTATGTTTATGATGTTGTCTAGTATTTTGGCTTTGGGAATCACTAATTCTTCAACCTTATAGCTGGTGTACTAAGGGTCTTGTACAGATCACATGTTCAGGAAGAATTTATGGATAAACTGAATTAAGCATAATTGCCTGAGGTCAGGGCCGTTAGGATATCCCTTTTTATGTTACATCTTAACCAGTATTGAATTGCTGCAAAAGATCTAGGACCCCTATTTTCTGTCTCATCTGGGAGATTAAATCTCACTTAACATAGGTGCTTTTTTCTTACACCTGCCAAGAAAATATCATTAGTAAATTGAGTTATTATATATAAAATATATTTAGTTCTTAATGGCAGAAAAGAAGATGACCCAATAATTAAGTCATAGATTCAAACACTGCTTTCTTTGGAATCTTATAAATCAGGAGCACTTGTCCCTGACTGTCCAGGGCTTCTGCCTTCACTTCTATTCCTGGACTTGGAATGACTTGAGGAAAGCCCCAGTGATGGATAAAGGAAAACTATGTCTTGTCTCCTTTCCAATAACCACTAGGCATTCTCTTTGTGGTGCTTTGCTTTGTTTTTTTTTTTCACGGTTGCTTTACACAATGTCAAATCTGCTTCCTCTTACATATGGTGAATATGTTACATAAATAAATATTTTCAACCCAAAAGTTCCCATTTTAATCTTACCTAATTTCATCTTCTCTCCATTTTGCCCCACCCCCCAATAGTGTTTTCCTTTCTTGAACGTTCTCTTTCCTTCTTTAGATAAGAACTCTAAAATTTCCGTTGTGATCAGCTACCATTAATTTTTCCCTGTGGAGGTAATTGCATCGTTGGCCATTTCAAAAGGAGTCTCCTAGAGCATTCAGGTGGATGTTTCTGATGAAAAAAAAAAAGACACAGCAATGCAACTTTTCCTCTCCAGGATATTACCTGCTCTGACAACCTTACATAGTGTGAAAGTAATGAGCCTTACAAGACCTCACTTTTCCCCTGTCTTCCCCTTACTTGCACCCCTCACCTGACTAATCATTCTTACCACCTCCTGCTCGCTTTGATATCATTAAGAAGCAAGATCAGTAGGCTCTTTTAGAAACAGTCATGGTCATTACAACTAAAGAGATGAAGCTTTCTACAGAAACCAGGATGGGCTTATATAGGATAAGGAAAAAGAGGGCAGGGCTGTGCCAAATTCTTAAAAAAAAAAAAGTCTTGTAGATCAATGTGTCCTTAGTTGATAAGTACTAAATTTCCTCTGCCGTCTAACTAGGTCTGTTTTTCTTGTGAGATTGGGTTGTTGCCTTATAGCTAACGTCAACAGTTGTCATTTCTTTCTCTTTGGAATCTTGCTTAAGTGAATTTCTGTTCTCTCTTCTCTGTTTATTTTGTTTTATTTTTTTTTATTTTTGGTGTTCCAAGGTGCTTTTTTTTCTGATCTACTTTTTAAAGTTGTGTTGTTGCTGACCTCTTCAGGTATTTTTCTACTTCGCTTTTGCCCCTGACAACATCTCACAGTTAGATACTGTCCTCACATAGAATGAATTTACATTTTCTCTGCGTTTTAGTAATGAAGACATTAAGTGGAATCCTGATAGTGACCCTTTCAAGAGCTACTGCACCATTTACTATTCTTCTTAATTATGGTCTCTTAGCAGATTTTCAACAGTTATAATGTTCATTCCATTTTCTAAGTGATGTTTCTAAAATACTGTACAAAATTATGAATCTGTGTGCATTACATTTTCTGCCCTCCATTATGTGCTAAATTTATAATTTTCCTGTACAAAAATGCTTATTATACTGGAATGGTTAATTTGGTTTTCAGCCATACTGCTTTTTCTGCTTATTGTGAACCATTAGACATTTATGTAATCTTTTCTTTTCCTTCATTCTCAACCCCCAGTAGCAGCTACCCAAGCAATAATTCCTCTCCGATTTGCCTCCACAGTCCATTATCATCTCTTAAATTTTTTGGTAGGTGGATACTTTATTTTACTGGCCCCTGATATTTTCAACTTAAGAATAAATCTTTGTAAATGAAAAAAATAGCCAGTGTTGTTTGATAATGATGTTATTTACCCCATCCTTTCTAAGCAAGTCTGCTTCCTAACTATCAATCACATCATTGCACATCTTCTCTGGGTTGTTTATTCATTTTAATCATTCTGCTCTAGTGGTGTATGAATATTTCTTTCCTATATGACATGTACTTTGGCTCTGTACTAACCCTGATGGTTTCCATTTAAATCCTTGTAATTGGAGAAGGACTTGGTATTGGTAACTTAATGGAATAAGGGACCAGTAAGAGATGGACTTCATTTAGTCTGGTGGGGAAGGGAGAACATGTGTCCTGAACAGGCAGAAGGGAAAAACATTGAAATTCATTATCATATGGGAAAGTCAGAGACAAATCAGACAGACCATTTATGATCATCTACCCATGTCAAGGATCATCTTTCTATTATGACTGATAGAAGTCTTTCTCCTTGGGCTTTTCTAGGTAACCATCCAAGTATTGTGAATTAATATGCTCTAACAACCCATATCCAAGGTAGTTGGCATTCCCTGAGATTATGTCAGAATTCCTAATTCTAATCATAAACCTACCCAAAGACCAAAAAAATCAGTGCTATTTCAGAGCGGCAATGAGCATGGGGAGATACTGTGGTTCACCTGCTAGGAGACCTTCTGCTAGAAGGAGACATTCTACATGAAACATGACTATAGCTCAAATTCATCTAAATATAAGGAAGGGAGATGCAAGGCAAGTGGCAGGACTGGTAGATCTAGTGACACAGTGACATCATCAAGGATACCAGTTCCTCTCATCTCTCCACCTCTATCTTCCCCAGGGACTATTTCACTCATGACTGCTTTTCTTGTTTGCAAGATGACTGCATCCATTCAGCTGTCATTTGCAGGCATGACAATATCTATCGTACAGAAAATGGGTACCCTGTCCTTCTAATGTCTCCTTCTAAAGAATGAAAACATTGCTAAGAAGAATTGCATAATACCTCTCTTCTTTTCTCATTGACCAGAAATGGATCACATACTCAGATCTCAGACTCAGTCCCTAGTAAAAGGGTGAATTTGAACAAAACAGGTGAATTTGAATAAAACCAGAATTCAGTTATTAAAATAGGAAGTAGTTTGGGAGAGTGAGGTGTTGTTCTGCACCTCTTACATGTATCTCCTACATGTTATACCTCAGGAAGTAATTATGAAATCCTTTATATAACTGCAGTGTAGTTGGTAGATAGTACTGAATTACTACATATTTCTGGACACAAAATGACAAGACTAGGTTGACAGCAAGAGAAAAGCCACAATACAGACTAATTAAGGACAGAGGAATGAGCCAGGATCAGTAATTATTCTGATTAGAACCACAATAAACCCTAATGAATCTGAATGCACTAATTTATGTCTCTTTGGACTCAATGATCATATGATCTTTGCTGAATAAAAAGATTAAAATAATTCACTTATTTCTCAATATGATATTTCTGGTGTGTTATTTTTCAGTATAGATCTATTTTAATGTAAAAAATTTAACTTTATTTACATCTAATTACATTAACAATAATAATTACCGATGATTAGAAGTAGCCATTATTTACTGAATGCCTTTTTAGATATTAGGGATTTAGTGTCCATGAGAAGCTAGTGCTTTGCTTAGCTCACATGGCTACTGCAGTAAGCAGGATTTAGACGAATGTCATCTGCTTATATCTCTTGCCTGTTCCCTGTGACTCTCCAATCTCGAGTCCAAAGACCACTACAGTTTACAGGTCTTAAGTGAGAAGACCATTGTCACTCTTTGAGTGTATTTCTTACCCTCTTGGTGCTCTTTCAGTTTTCTGTCAGTCTCTTTGCCATCACTAAAACTTTGTATCTGCTAGTCCCTCTGTTGAGTGTTTTGTTTTGGTTTGGTTTTGTAGGGGGGATTGTTTGATACTTTTGGTGTTTCTTTGGTTTGTGGTGTTCAGGGCTTACTCCTGGATCTGCATGCAAGGATTACTCCTGGAAGTGTTCAGAGGATCATATGGAGTGCCTGGGATTAATCTTAGGTCAGCAAGTACCCTACCCACTGTACTATTGCTCCATCCTGTAGTCCCTCTGTTTTGATCCCATATCCTCCATTATTATGATCACATCCTTCCCATTCAGTGCTCTTCTTCACTAGTACTTCTCAAGACTGGCATATGTCATCTGTTTCATCCCTGTTCCAGGTTCTCTGTATTTGCCCTATTTGTCTTTGTCTTTGTAGACTTGCTACAATCTTATATATTTATCTCTTTGCTTGTTTTGTTCTATATTCCCCCACTAGAATATGAGTTCATTAGGGCAGAGACCCTGACCATAACTATAAAAGTAATGACCAAACAAATGAGTAAGTTATTGAAGAAGCAACTATTTCAAAGTCATGACCTCTAACAAACCTAGCCAGTTTTTACTACACTAGGTATAAAGTAGGATGTTGGTTGTGATTTGAACAGGGTATTCTTTGGATTTTTTACTGAAATTTGAAAATTAACAAAGCCTAAGGTTACTTTATCTCTCCCTTTATCCCTTTGAGGGTAAAATTATATATATAAAATATGTATTTTATAATATCACTGTGTCACTGTCTTCCTGTTCATCATCGATTTGCTTGAGCGGGCACCAGTAACATCTCCATATGACCTGTCTCATGCAAGTAGAGCCTAAGGGCACCTGCTTGCTCCAGGAACATAAAGAGCCTCAAACCATTCCATCAGGTCATGGGAATGAGGTCTACAATTGTTACTGGTATCTGGCATATAAAATACGACACGGGTAGCTTGCCAGGCTCTGCCATGCGGGTAGCATGCTTTGTAGTCATCTCAAAATCCAGCATTTATCGATGAGCTGGGCTGTGATAGGCTGGTCTGCTGGATGGAGTTCTGACAAGGGGGAAGTTCGGGTGTGGAAAATGGAGGCCCTCATGGAGTGGGGGGTTGTGTGGCTTGTTGTGAGGCTCTGCTGGGGTGGCGGGCCAGGCCTAGAACCTGCCACCCCTCCCAGGCGCCTCATGAGCGGCTGGGCACAGGAATAGCCAGGCAATTTTATAATATAAATATAAATAATATATATTTATTAAACATAAATTTCATATATATTATATATATATACACATATATATATAAAACTTTTTTTAGAAAAGATAGACTTGGGGCCAGAGTGATAGCACAGCGGGTAGGGCATTTGCCTTGCACGCAGACGACCCAGGTTCAATACCAGCATCCCATATGGTCCCCAAGCACTACCAGGAGTAATTCCTGAGTTCAGAGCCAGGAGTAAAGCCTGAGCATTGCCAAGTGTGACCCCCAAAAAAAAAGTAAGAAAAGATAGACTTTTTGTGGTTATATTACATAAGAATTTGAGAGGGTTTAGTACAGGAAATAATATGAGTAATACTCCACTTCAGTTTTTACACTGATGCAGTTTTAAGGATGCCAGCTCTTTTAATTGGGCATAAACCCTTTAAAAACAATGGTATACAAAAGAGGCTAAATTGCAAATTTAGATTATTATAATTGCTTTATAATGTGCAGTGGCATATTCACTTAAAATTGTTTTCTCTGCTTACATGTAAATTTTCATTTGAACTTATGTACACAAAATGATTTAATTTTATAATTATGTTCTTAATTATTCTAAGGTAATTATGAAGGTACAAACTGAAAAGTAACTTCACCTTCCATATTAATTGTGAAGGGATTGACCAAAATGAAACTGAGTGCTTTCCTCCAAAGTTCCTTTTCTCTGTCTGCCTTTTAACTCAAGACCTTCTCCATTAATGTAGGTGCTCTTGTGTTTTTCCTTACTCCGTCATTCTGTAGGTTGCTGTGTCATTTGCTAAATCTATTGTGAGACATTATTTTCTTTTTTTTATTTTTTTTATTTTTTACAATATTTTATTATACCACAGTGAGATACACAATTACAAAGATGCTCATAAGATGTTCGTATTTGGGTTTTGGTCATACAGTGTTCAAGCACCCATCCCTCCACCAGTGCCCATTTCCCACCACCAGTGTCCCCGATTTCCTCCCCGTCCCCTAGCCTGCCTCTATGACAGGTTCTTTATCTTTTTCTCTTTCTCCCTCTCTCTCTATTCCTTCCCTTACACAGTGTGGATTACAATATATACATTTAGAGGTTATCATATGTATCTTTTTGCCTGTATTTAATGCTCAGTTCTAGGTTGGTATTAGCACTTTTGACAATTATTGGTACAATGTTCCATTCTCTGTCTTACCTAGCCTCTGATTCCCACAGGTTTGTGATAATTTCCACTTTTGACAAGACCTCCTGATCCATGCTTCACCTGACCTTGGATATTGGTGTCATAATATGTACATATATATTTAGAGACATTATTTTCTGAGGCTTGCTTGCAGTATGACTTTATCACTCAGCTAAATAAATCATTTCAACTTTGACAAGAGCTTCATTTCTCCCTACTACCTGCTCATCTTTCCTAGGTGACCTGGAAATCCACAGTGACTTTATAAGAGACTCAGTCTAAACCCACTTCACCCTGTTTTCTGCCTTATGGGATTCCTACAATCACAAAAACTTGCTGTAATCTCATTACTATGAAGTGCACCTATCTATCATTTAAGTTTCCCAATCAGATTTCCAAAATCATATCTAAATATTATAGATCTGATTTTACGTTCTCTATTTGTAAATAGTTGTATTTATTTTTTTTCTCCCACTTTGGTGGGAGACTTGGGCCTGAGTGCATGGTCAGAGTTCTGACCTAGAGCTAGTTAGAGGTCTGGGGAATCATTATCTTGGATTGTAGTGGCAGAGCTTTTTTATTATTATTTTTTTAAAAATTTTTATTATACCACTGTGAGATATACAATTACAAAGATGTTCATGTTTGGGTTTCAGTCATACAGTGTTCCAGCACTGATCCCTCCACCAGTGCCCATTTCCCACCATCAATGTGCAAGTAGTTTTTATCCTCTTTCTTTAAGCTTGTTTTTATGTTTTACGTCAGTAACAAGTTAGGAAAAAATGAAGGGGAAGAAAGGGGAAAGGATTCTGTTCATGCTATCTTTTTTTTCCTATGTATCCTGTTGAATGTCCCCCGAACCCCTGCCCTCCCCTCACTTTATAAACCAGGTTGATTTGGATATATGGTGGAGTAAAAGTCCATCAGGATCAATGAGGTTTGTAATTAAAGAGGTGGAAATATGTAAGAGAAGGAAGAGAGAAAGAGAAAAAGAGAGCGAAAAGAGAAAGAGTGAGAAGAGATGGAGAACCTGCCACAGAGGCAGGATAGGGGGAGCGGGGAGGGAATCAGGGACATTGGTGGTGGGAAATGGGCACTGGTGGAGGGATGGGTGCTGGAACACTGTATGGCCAAAATCCAAACATGAACATTTTTGTAATTGTTAAAAAAATAATAAAATGAAAAAATTTAAAAATATTGAAGAGGTGGATCAATAAATGTGTCATTTTTATTTAAGTTAGACACATGCATGGTCTGTATAAGCTCTTGAAAGCTTGCCTCTGACAGGGTAGTTTTTATAATATAGAAGATTGACTCTTTTTATGGCTCAACAAGTCTTTTTTTTTCCTTTCTAAGCCTTGTGGGTGGAAAACAGCATGAGGTTGTAGAAAGAAAATATAGCAAAAGATGTAGCAATGAGGAAAAAAATCCATAATGGGTACACACACATTGCTGGAAGACTTCCGTGTGCTTGGGTTGTGGGGGAGAGATGGTGTGAGGCTGCTTTGGCAGAAGCAAAGTAGAACATGTGCTTTTCTATGTGAACACTCTGCTCTGAAAGGTTTTTATGGTTCACAAAAGCAGCTGCTTTCGAGCTAGTATAGCCACAGTTTTTAAAATTCACATAAGTAGGTATATTGCAGACTCCTAACATCTGCTTAGGAGATTTGGTTGAGTGTCTAGAATTTGCTTATTCACAAATGACATGGAACAAGTATTCTTCATTAGGGTGTTGAATATTTTCTTTATTTCTGTAGGATTATGGATCAAAGTTAACAAGAAAAGATTGAAAATTTTGAAGTCATCTCTCAATCTGAACATATTATTTGTTAGGGCACTTAAGTATTTACAATGATGATCTTTTTTTCATAATTTTTAAAATGATAACAGTTCATTTTCCTGGTAAATCAACTCTCCCAAGTTAATGTCAGACATTTTTGTAAGACTTTTCTGCTAGGTATTAGTAATCTTACACTTTGTTACAGGATTTTTGGGGGTTTAATTGGGTAGGATGAGGTTTTAGCCTTAATTTTATCTGACAAATCTAATCCTGTGACTCTACTCATATACTTCTACTCAATTTCTAAATGTTCATTGTAGTCTATTTGTTTATCATTATTACTTATTTTTACTTTCCTAAGGTTTTAAACCTAAATGTTATGAACAGTGTTTTTTTATCATATTCTGTAAGTCATTTATGTACAGTTCTTCAAACAAGATAAGTAATTAGAATATAATTTTTCATATTTTGCAAATTAGTTTATAACTTACAGATGCTGATGTACTTCAGATTTTGTTTTTAAATTTTATTTTAGACACTGTGGTTTACAGTGTTTGATAATGGCAGGGTATCATGAAAAAAAAATTCCAACACTACATTTTCCACCAGTGTCAGCTTTCCTCCACCATGTCCTAGAGTCCCACCCTGACACCCCCCCACCCTCTTACAGTGAAATGGTCCCTATTAAGTACTAGTTCTCAGTTTTGGGTGCCTTTGAGTATTTGTTGTTTCTCTACTATATTACTTTATATAGAACATATGAAGGAGATAATTCTGTATCTGTCCCTCTCCTTCTGATTAACTTAATTCAGTGTGATACTCTCCAGATCTATTGAAGTTGCTGTAAATTACATGATTTCTTCTTTTCTTATGTACAGTCAGCCTTGTTTATAAAAAGATAAAAGCTTTGTTTCTAATGGATGATGACTATTACAATGTTTCTAAGTGACAAAGCAAGACAGGATTACTACAAAACAATATTAATGTGGATATCTTCAAGTGGAAATCATTTTAAATTTTTCATGGACTACACTTTGTGCTAAATATAAAAATAAGTTTATTTCCCATATGTGAGCATCAAAAGTCTTAGTTGAAAATCACATGGTATAGCAAGTAGGTCACCATTAATGATAGAACATGAGATAGGAAATGTCACCGCTAAGATCAGAGATACAAGCATTATATCTTGCCATGCTTTCTGCCCTGATCATCCAACAAAGCATAAAAACTCAACAGGATATAACTAACTTTAAGCCAATTTGTAAGTATTAACCAAGATAGCCTTTCAATCTACCATTTACTTTTGTTTCTAGATAACTCACTTTGAGTAAAATAATTGAACTGCTTGGGTTTGCACAGTGAAAGATCTCTGAATACCAATTAAAATGGCTGGCTTTACATTCCCAAAATAGACGAGGAAGCAGTAACCAACTACACACACAGAAGGGTGTCTGTGTGTGTCCATGTGTGTGCAGTTTATGTGCATATATATAAACACTAACACTAGATTGACATCATGTTTGAAATCACAAGGGTTAAGCAACAATTAAAAATACAATCTCTTAAAATCTCACTTGGCTCCATATTTGAAGGTGAAGTAGTATAGAGATAAGGGAGGATCACTAATCTTTTCCTTTCTTTTTGGTCAATTTGAGAATGATTTACTATATATTTAAGAAATTTCTATTACAGGAAGCACTTAGTTTGCATATTTTTACATATTTTGCTTTTTAAAATATTTTTTAAAGTCTAAGAGTGAAAGTCAGAGCTTTCCAGAAGCTGTCCCATGAACGATACTATATTATTTGGGGAGAATTAATCAAGATGGAACCTTGTATTTTGAGACATCACCCCTCATGCTAGATTAAGCAGCTGAAGGCATGCCCAGAAAGTTGGCACTTACTTGGATGAATAGATGGAAGAATGCCAAGAGGATTTAATTTGAATCTCTTGTTAGAGCACCAAGCATTCATTTAGGTCCAGCACAGGCTTCTTCACAGAAGTGCCTTCTCTGGCTTATAAATTCTGTATACTCTGTGTATTAGTTTCATTGCTTAAATCTAAGAAGCCTTCCTGGTCTCACCTTTTCATTTTGATGTATACACATTAAAGCACTCTACTTTGAACTAGTATTGTTTCTTGCAGGTTATAACTTTCAAGAGGGAATTTGAGTAACATAGAAGTTCAATAAGGGTCGTAACGATAGCACAGGGGGAGGGTATTTGCCTTGCATGCAGATGACCCAGGATCAAGCCCCGGCATCCCATATGCCCCCGCCCCCTGAGCACTGCCAGGAGTAATTCCTGAGTGCAGAATCAGGATCAACCTCTCGGCATTACCAGGTAAGACCCCAAAAAAAAGCATAAAAAACAAGAAGTTTAATAAAAAAAGATATTTTTGATGATGTTTCTATGTTTTGGTTTATTTTCCAGCTAAAATACAGAATCTAGTCTTATATGTCTGATCCATGGATTGTGTATTGGAAAGGGGTTGAAGGTATATCTTTCACAGACATGCCTCCATGATTAAAATTCTGAGTAGTTTCTATTGGTAGTAAGAAATCTGTTAGTTTCTGACTGGAGAAAGTACAATCTAACTGTGACATTTGGGTCTGTTGTATATGCCTGCTTTTTAGCCTATTATGAAACAAGTTGGTTGTGAGCTCCATAACTCATTTTCTAAGTCCCTGTAAGAGAATGTCAGTGGGCAGAGGTAAGTTGAAATTTTTAGGAGTGTCTAACAACAGAAACACCATCTGCGCTTTTATGTTCATAACAGCATTATTTACAATAGCCAGAATCTAGAAAGAGCAAGAGTGCCCGAGAACAAACGACTGGATAAAGAAACTGTAGTACATCTACACAATGGAATATTATGAATTTTCAGGAAAACGGTTACGAAATTTGCCTATAAATGAATGGGCATGGAGAGGGTCATGCTGAGTGAAATTAGCCAGAGGGAAGAGGACAGATATAGAATGACTGCATTTATTTGCAGGATATTAAAAAAGATAGTATTATACCAATATCCAAGATCAGTCAAAACATGGATGAGGAGGTCTTGTCAGTGGGTGGAATCTACCACAAATGTGTGGGAATCATAGGTTAGGTAGGACAGAGAAGGGAACAATGTGCTAATAATTGTTGGAAATGATAATACTGGCCTAGAACTGGGCATTGACTATAATCAAAGGGATATACATGATACCCTCTAAATGTATGTATTGTAAGCCACAATGTGTAAGAAAATGAAGAGAGAGAAAGAGAGAGAGAGAGAGGCAAAGTGCCTGCCATAGAGGCAAGCTGGGGGAGTGGGGGGGAATCAGGGGACATTGGTGGTGGAATGGGCACTGGTAGAGGAATGGGTGCTGGAACACTGTATGACTGAAACCCAAACATAAACATCTTTGTAATTGTATCTCACGGTGGCATGATAAAAAAAAAATTTAAAGAAAAGAGTTTCACCTTGAAATAAAATTTCAACACTTATTTAAATTTCCTTTCTAGGTTCAACACTATATGAATAACTAGTAAATGTCTAAATCTCTATGTGCTTTGTGGAACCCCTTATCATCTTATAAAATTATTTATCTAATTTTAGATATTTCTCTTAGTTTTCTCCTGAGTGTCAGTGTAAATAATCAGGTGGCCTATTTTTCTTTGGCCTCAGCCAGATCCCCTGAGCCTGACCTGACTCTGCTGCTGTGAATATTTTCCAGTGTCAATACTGTTGTGATTCTATGTATCTTTTAATCAGATTTATTATTCTTTTTCATGAGGAGGAATATGTTTAATATTCTAGTTGACAAGTTTTTGTTACTTGGTGGCACACAGGGGCTACTCCCAGTTCTGTGCATTGGAATCATCCCTCGCAGTGCTCAGAAAGCCATGCAATGCCAGAAATGGAGCCCACGTCTAGTATGCAAAACATGTGCTCTTCCCATTGAGCCATCTCTCAGGTCCTCTTGTTGGCACCATTTAATGGCAAAGGCAATACTTACCAGGTTACTGCTTAAGTGCTTTAATAGATATGCTGGCTTTTTTTTTACCTGTATTGTATGGAAGAGATCAAATGTAATTTGTCTGATGATAAATCTAGCCAGTAGTTTTTATACCTCATTCAAGAAGAAGCAAGACTTTACAGATTATGGATGTGGGGTGTGGGGAAGTAAACATTGGATTAGTGAAGTGTGGAGGGTCTGGTTTCCTGGGAAAATAGAGTGTATCCAGTATGCAAACATGTAACAGGAACTAAGTCAGGGTTTTCATGGCTAATAACCTCTATTTCTTTGTATAGGAAATATATTACTAGTGCTTGTAAATATGTTTGCAAGGAAGTAGCACTAATAAAAGTGACATTTATAAGAATCATCTTGTCACTTTCTAAAATGTCTAGGATATTATAAATTTAAGTAAGAAACAACCAACCAATTAACTTTTTTCTTATTTTTAGTCTCTCTGATGATAGGTAACATTAGTTGGATTACTAAATCACAGAAAACAGCATAGATAGATAGGACTATTTTTATTATGTTCTGCCTTTTTGTTAACAAAAGTTTTTTCCAAGGACAGAAACACTGAACGGCATCTATATTCTATACACCTCCTTCTTCTCAAACACAGACATGGCCAATCAACTTAATTTCCCAAGGGTGCATTATTCTAAACTTTAGTGATGCACTCTGGTTATGAGAGTAGTTGACCTCTGAAAAGAACCGGGAGCTTTAACATCTCCTTCTTAGGAGATTTCAAGAGGAGGCGAGAAGTTCATTTTAATGGAAGAAATTTGTTTGAACAAATTCTGGAGATATCTTTTGGTTCAGTCTTTATTTTGAAACCTACATTTTTTTAAAGTTTTTATCTTATGAGATATTACTTATGGGTAACCAAATCTTGCTGCCATGCAGATAATCACTCCTATATGTTTTGTTATCTTTTCAACTCTTGAAATAGGTTTTGATCACTGGATGGGGTTGTCTGACCCACTGTCTGACCTGTGATTATGTTACCACAGGCTGTAGTAAGGACGCTGGATTTCCTGTGCTCCTGCCCCCAGAATGACAAATGTAGAAAACCATGTTCAAAGAAAATAATCCAGGTGATAGAAGACTCTAAATTTAGAAAAAAAAATTCCCCATCCACGTAATATAGTACAATTTGTTTCTTCTTCCCCCACAAGATAGAGCTGTTCAGAAGAACAACCATGCAAACACATGACCCTGTTACATCCCTCATACTTGCAGCTGTCAAGGCTTCTTAGTGAAATTTGTACTTGATGAATAACCATGCTTAGAAACATCACAATCACATACTAATATTCACTGTGGCTTAAAACTACTGCTTCATTTGAGGGATATTTGAAAGTAGGCTAATGGGTCAGCAGACTTCTTAGGGACAGTAGGAAATAGCTAACCCCAGGAACTTCTCTTGATTTCTTATTCAGTAGACTATTTGATAGAGGATTTCTCCTTAGCTACAAGGAAGTACCATCTTGAGGATTACATGGGAGTTCTCTGAGCAGTCATTGAGATCCAGAGCCTTTCTAGCAGGACATATTTGTTGGGTTAGTGAGGAAAGGATATAGGAGGGATTTCTTTTGGACCACATCTGGTCCTAAATAGTGTTTAGGAACTATTGCTGGCTCTGTGCTCAGGAGTAACTGCTGGCATTGCTTAGGGATCAAATGGGGGTCAGCAGGATACAATGTAAATTAACCCCACACTGAAGGGTTATCATGTATGTCCCTTTACCCATGTTCAATACTATGTCTATACCTTCCCCCATTTTATGAGTTGCAGATTATGTAGACCAGGATTTCCAAGTTTTGAAAAGATAACCATTGGGACATGGGAAGAAAATACTAGAAATTCTATCCTTTTTTTTATATCATTACACAAGAATATGTAAGCTATTCTAATATGCAAGAATTAACATTCACACTCTCCCCTATGTTCGGTGGGAAGAGTAGGTATCCCTCAACATGCAGAGGTTCACACTGGTCCCTCACTTAGTCTGCAACATTTGCATTATATTTGTGTGTGTCCAGTATATTTGCAACTTTAACAGCAACAAAACAAAGTAAATAGCTTTAAAAGATTCTGGAAGAACTGAAAAAATTTAGATAGAAAATAATACTAATTGTATACAGTGAACACTATGAGGAAGAGTTGAAACTTTGTTCTAAGACAGACTGAAGTTGAGTTTTACAAAACAGTAGCAATTCAGTCATTTCTTATAATATGTGGGTCTCCAAAATCTCAAAACTATAATCATGATAGTGGAATGTGGGTTCTTCTGTCATTAAAAATCAGTACATCGGTATAAGGCACTGGTATAACTTTACAAGAAGAAAACAGCCAACCCCATCAACAAATAGGGAGATGAACAGAAACTTCCTCGAAGAAATTCAAATGGCAAAAAGGCATATGAAAAAATGATATTTATCACTAATCAGGGACGGAGCGATAGCCCAGCGGGTAGGGTGTTTGCCTTGCACGCCGTCGGCTTGCGCCGGCCTGAGTTTGATCCCTGGCATCCCATATGGTCTCCTGAACCCTGCCAGGAGTAATTCCTGAGTGCAGAGCCAGGAGAAACCCCTGAGCATTGCCTGGTATGACCCAAAAAAGCGAAAACAAAAAAAGATATTCATCACTAATCATCAGATATATGCAAATCAGAACAACAATGAGATGTCATCTCACATCACAGAGACTGGCATACATCCAAAAGAGCAAGAACAACAAGTGCTGGCATCCATGCAGGAAGAAAGGGATTCTCATCCATTGTTGGTGGGAATGTCGGGTGGCCCAGTCTTTTTCCGAAACCAATATAAACATTCCTCCAAAAATTAGAAATTTTGCTCCCATTTGACCCAGCAATACCACTCCTGGGAATATACCCTGGGAGCCCAAAAACACACAGCAGAAATACCATCTGCATGTCTATGTTTATAGCAGCACTATTCACAATTGCCAGAATCTGGAAACAGATCCTGAGTGCTCGAGGACAGACGACTGGATAAAGAAACTATGGTACATCTACACAATGAAATACTATACAGCTGTTAGAAAAAATGAAGTTATGAAATTTACGTATAAATGGATGGACATGGAGAGTATCATGCTGTGTGAAATTAGTAAGAAGGAAAGGGACAGATATAGAATGACTGCATTCATTTGTGGGATATTAGAAAGAAAATAG
Source organism: Cryptotis parvus (assembly GCA_021461705.1). Taxonomy (NCBI): domain Eukaryota; kingdom Metazoa; phylum Chordata; class Mammalia; order Eulipotyphla; family Soricidae; genus Cryptotis; species Cryptotis parvus. Next base: position 52,737 of record JAJIBD010038954.1, on the reverse strand, counting down.
TATGAGACTAATATTCAAGGCCAGGCAAAACATGGACCAGGAAGGCTTGTCAGTGGTTGGAGTCTACCACAACTGTGTGAAGGTCAGAAGGGACCAGTGTGCTAATCACTTGATCACTTGACTTGACATCCCATTATTCGTCGATTTGCTCGAGCGGGTGCCAGTAATATTTCCATTTGACCCTATCACATGCCAGTGTAGCCCAATGGCCTCTAGTTGCTTCAGGAATACAAAGAGCCTCAAACCGTTCCTTCAGGGTCTTGACGAAGAAGTCTGACCATTTTGTAGGTGAGCGGCCACGTGATCTTTTGATATCCTGTGGGATCCAGTCGGTAATTGCTCTAGTCCATCGGTTGTCTCCAAGTTGCATTACATGTCCAGCCCATCTGATTTTCGATGGCTTGGCAAACGAGACAGCATCCCCGACTCTGGAACAGCGATGGAGGTTGGAGCTCTGGATTCCTTCTTTCACTTGAGTGAGGCGTGATATTCCAAGCATAGCTCTTTCAATTCCTCTCTGGGAGACCCGAATAGCATTCTCATCCTGCTTTTGTAGGGCCCAGGTCTCTGAGGTGTATGTTAATCCAAGGAGAACAGTGGAGTTGAAGTTTCTTTGCCCGAGTCGGAGATTTTTTTGTCTTTTTAGCTATTTATTCTATGCTTTTTGAAGGCATTCCATGCTGCTCTCTTCCTCCTGCGCAGCTCAGGTTTTAGGTCGTTCATCATGTTGACTTCTCGACCTAGGTACACATAACTGCTGCATTCAGAGATGTTTGTTCCATTGAGAGTAAATGGGGCCTCTGGAACTAGTTCATTTTTCATGAACATAGTTTTGCTGAGATTCAGCTGTAGACCTGTATTTCCACATTCTCGGTCGAAGTCTGCTTATAATTGTTGGAAATGATAATGCCTGCTTACAACTGAGCATTAAACAGGCAAAGGTATATACATGTTAACCCCTAAAAGTATGTATTGCAAACCACAATGTGTAAGAGAAAGGGGTGTGAGAGAGAGAGAAAGAGAGAGAGAGGAAAAGTGTTTGCCATAGAGGTGGCTGGTGGAGTGGGGAGGGAATCTGGGGACACTGGTGGTGTGAAATGTGCACTCAGGAGGAATGGGTGCTGAAACCCATTCCTGTATGGTTTCAGCACCAAACTGTATGACTGAAACCCAATCATGAATTAAGATGTCACACTACAACTCATTATTAAATAATCAGATATAGACATCATACATTATTAGTATCCGTAAGACAAGCCACAAAGTGTTATAGAAGAGAGATTGAGAAATACAGGGACATAGACAAAGAGATAGAGAAGTAAAATGTGCCTGCAATAGGGGCAGGCAGGGTTTGGGTGGGCGTGTTTGGGAATTGGGTGGTAGGAATTGGCACTGGTGGAGGGATGGGTTCTGGAACACCGTATTATAGAGAACCAACTATGAACATCCTTGTAATTCTATATCTCACATGGTATAATAAAAATTAAAAAATGAAAGAGAAAGATACAGAGAGAAAAGGAGGGAAAGAAAAATGCCTGCTATATTGCTGGGAGAGAGGGAATGTGGGGACATTGGGTGGTGGGAATGGTGAAGGAATGGGTGCTGGAACAATGTATGACTGAGACCCAATTATGAACATCTTTGTAATTGTATATCTCACAGTGGTATAAAAATTAAAAAAAGAATCAATATATCTGAAAGAAATGTACATATTTTGTCTTGAGAAATCTATCAATAATATGAAGATAACATGACTCTTAAATTCATGACAAATCTCTTCTGTGATTTAAAGACAATTTTTGTTTGTTTGGGGTCATACCTCAGTGTGTTGAAGGCTTAATGCTATCTCTGAGTTCAGGGATCACTCCTGGTAGACTTGGCAGATCATATGGGGTGCTAGTGATTGAACTTGGGTAAGCTCCATGCAAGGCAAATGCCTTAACTACTATACTCTTCAACCCCATCTTCTACAGTCTTTTAAAACTCATTATTTAAATTCACCTATTAATCATAAATTTCACTATGCTATGTGGTGCTTGAAAGCCTCCTTTGAAGTTTTTTATTGGATGCAGATGTGAAAAATGCCACACATCTTTAGAAAGCGCTTGTTCTTCCTTCTAATATGTAAGGTAAGCAAATATGCTGAAACTTACCTATCTAAATTAATTTATTTTTATATAGGAAAAGTTATTTTTGATAAATATTATGTGGAAAATGTTAGTTTTTTAAATTATTGAACATGATCTAATTTAATTACTTACTAGTAAATTACATTATGAAAATCAGCATATACATTTTCTGAATAAACAATTTCTTATTTAAAATATAATTAAATTAGTTTCTTTGTAAATGTTGTTGAAAGCATTATTGATGGAATTTCTGAAATCTTGAAGAAGTGAAGACAATTTTGAACAAGTTATAGAGATCAATAGATTTGTTTCACATGTGTAAAATGGTAGGTCTGCCCTATATGGCAATTTTTATTTCATGGATTGCATATATTAAGTATTTATCAGTGAATCATTCTTGAGGATATTTACTCATAATCCATATGAAAATGCTTTTTACTTTTATTTATTTTTTAATATTTTATTATACCACCGTGAGATATACAATTACAAAGATGTTCATGTTTGGGTTTCGGTCATACAGTGTTCCAGCACCCATCCCCCAACCAGTGCCCATTTCCCACCACCAATGTCACCGATTCCTCTCCCCTCCCCTAGCCTGCCTCTATGACAGGTTCATTATCTCCTCTCTCTCTCTCACTCTCTTACGCATCATGGATTGAAATACATAGATTTAAGAGGTTATCATGTGTATCTTTTTGCCTATATTCAATGCTCAGTTCTAGGCTGGTATTATCATCTTCGGTGATTATTAGCACACTGTTCCCTTCTCTGTCTTACCTAACCTCTGACTCCTACATGTTTGTGGTAGATCCCACCTGTTGACAAGACCTCCTGATTCATGTTTTGCCTGACCTTGGATAATGGTATCAGAATATATATGCATATAGATATGAAATGTTTTATATCTATATACATATATATGAAATTATTTTCATCATGTTGTACAAAAAACCCTAGTTGAATTTCATCTTAGGACGGAGCTATTTTTAGAGAAGTATTCGAGGGCAAGGTTATAAGAGATAAACTTGTTTTCATCCTGTATCACTGTAAGATTTCAATACTATTGTAAAACTATGATATCTCAGTTAACAAAAGAAAAAGGAAGAAAAAATCATTCTCTGTATAGTTCAGGAGCTGTTTAGGGTTGGAACTTCGACATGTTGAAGCTAGAGGTATGAATATGCTATATTGATTTGTAGTTAATGTTATAAAAGCAAATTTAATCTACAGTATAGTAGAAACCATGTTATATTTTGTAGTAAGTTGAGGGTCATGAAAATAATTTTACTTCACCAGGTTACCTTGTTGAAAAATAATTTGTAGAATGCTAAGCTTAGAAATAAGTTATATTCATTTTTTATATCACTTGTCACTTGTCTTCCCATTATTCATCGATTTGCTCAAGCGGGCACCAGCAACATCTCTATAAGTCCTTTCACGTGCTAGTGTAGCCCAAGGGCATATGTTCACTCCAGGAACACGAAGAGCCTCAAACCATTCCTTCAGGTCATGGGAATGAGGTCTATAATTGTTTCTGGTTTTTGGCATATCAAATATGACATGGGTAGCTTGCTAGGCTCTGCCATGCTGGTGGTATACTCTCAGTAGTAGACTCTCATCTTGTGCATTTACTGATGAACTACAATGGGGAGAGATGGGCTTTTCTCTTGGGTGGAGCTCTGACAAGCTGTGGAGTCCGGATTTTGAAAATGGCGGCCCTCATGGTATGGGGGTTCCTCTGGCTTCTTCTGAGGCTCTACTGGGATGGCGGACCAGGGCTAGAGCTAGCCTTCCCTCTCAGGCACCTAATGATCAGCTGAGCACAGGGAGAGCCGGTAAGCAGCTCTGCCCTGTGTGTCTGAGTCTCTGGATAAGGAATACCTAGACTTGAAATAGTCACTGTAGGGTGGGACTCTGACGAGCAGGGCTTGAGATTGGCTTTTCTCTTGGGTGGAGCTCTGATGAGCTTTGGAGTCTGCATGTTGAAAATGGTGGCCCTCATGGTTCGCGGGGCAGACATAGAGCTGCTACTGGCTCTCCCTGTGCTCAGTTGATCATGAGGCATCTGGGAGGGAAGGTGAGTTCTAGCCCTGGCCACCATCCCAAAAGAGCCTTGCAAGTAATCAGAGAAACCCCACAATTTTTATATAAAAACAAAAGTATTAGGGTCTGGAGAAATAGTACAGAGGGTAGGTCTCTTGCCTTATACACAGCTGACTCATCCCATGTGATCCCTTGAGCCTTACAACTTTTTGTGATCCCTGAGTCCATGTGATTCCTGAGTTCAGAGCCAGTAGTAATTCTTAAGTACAACCAAGTGTGGCCAAAAAAAAAAATACAAGTGAACAAAAATATTAAACATTTTGTAGTAAGAAGCAACTTGAATGTGTGCTACCTAGAAATTGTTGGGTTTTTTTTGTTTGTTTTTAATTTTGTTTTGTTTTGTTTTGAAGTCACACCGAGCCATGATCAGGGGTTACTCCTGGCTTTCTACTTAGGAGTTACTCTCTGACAGTGCAGAGGCGACCATATGGGATGCCAGGAATCAAATTCAATCAGCCGCATGAATGGCAAGCATCCTACCTACTGTGCTATCTCTCCAGCTCCCTAGAAATTGTTTTTGAGATATATTCTCATGCCACAGAGGCTGGCATATTTCCAAAATGCAAGGACAACAAATGCTGGTGTGAATAAGGGAAGAAAGGGACTCTCTCATCCATTGTTGGTGGGAATGTTACAACTGATAACAACTGATACAACTTTTTGGAAAACAATATGGACATTCCTCCAAAGACTAAAAAATTGAGCTCCCATTTGACCCAGCCATACCACTTCTGGGACTATACCCTGGAAAGCCCAAAACACACAGCAGTAATACCATCTGCACTTTTATTTTCATAGCAGCACTATTCACAACAAACAGAATCTGGAAACAACCAGAGTGCCCGAGAACTGACGACTGGATAAAGAAACTTTGTTTCATCTACACAATAGAATACTATGCAGCTGTTAGGAAAAATGAAGTTATAAAATTTGCCTATAAATGGATGGACATGGAGAGGCTCATGTTGAGTGAAATTAGCCAGAAGAAAAAAGACACATATAGAATGACTGCATTTATTGCATGACATAAATATATGTATGTATATATGTATATATTATGTACATATATAATACATATATTTGTAATATATATTATACTACATACATATGTAATATATGTAATATATATTATATATTACATATATTATACATATGTATAATATACATATATACTATGATACCACTATCCAAAGTCAGGCAAAACATTAATCAGGAGGTCTTGACAAAGGTAGAATCTACCACAAGCATGTGGGAGTCAGAGGTTAAGTAAGACAGATTGCTAATAATTGTGCTAATAATTGTGCTAATAATTATTAGAACAGTGTGCTAATAATTTTCGAAAGTGCTAATACCAACCTAGAACTGGGCATTAAATACAGGCAAAAAAGATACACATGATAACCTCTAAGTGTATGTATTACAATCCACAATATGTAAGAGAAAGAGAGAGAGAGAGAGAGAGAGAGAGAGAGAGAGAGAGAAGAAAAGAGATAAAGAACCTGCCATAGAGGCCGGCTAGGGGGGGGAAGGAATTGGGGACATTGGTGGTGGGAAATGGGCACTGGTGGAGGGATGGGTTCTGGAACACTGTATGACCAAAACCCAGATATGAGCGTCTTATGAACATCTTTGTAATTGTATATTTCACATGGGTATAATAAAATATTTTTTTTAAAAAAAGCTGTTCATGATTGGGTTTCATTCATACAATGTTCCAACACCCATTCCTCCACCAGTGCACATTTCCCATCAACAAGTCCTCAGTTTCCCTCACCATCCCAACCTACCTCTATAGCAGGCACTTTTGCTTCTCTCTCTCTCTCTCTCTGTCTGTCTCTCTCCTTCCCCTCCCCTCCTTCCCTCTTTTTGGCGCATATTGCTTTCAGTACAGACATTGAAGGGTTATGTATATCCCTTTAACTCAGTTCTAGTCTAGTGTTATGATTTCCAACTATTATTGACAAACTTGTCCCTTCTCTCTTACGCACCCTTCGTTCCCACACACTTGTGATAGATTCCAACTATTGACAAATCCTCCTGGCTACTGTTTTGCCAGGCCTTGGATATTAGTCTCATACTATTTTTTTTTATATTCCACAAATGCATATAGTCATTCTATATCTGTCATTTTCCTTCTGACTAATTTCTTTTTTGGGGGTATGCATTTCTCCAAAGACACATACAGAAAAAATTCAACATATGAATTTTTAAAATATTTTATTATACCACTGTTAGATATACACGATGTTCATGTTTGAATTTTGGTTCTACAATGTTCTAACACCCATCCCTCCACCCCTGCCCATCTCCCATCACCAATGTCCCCAACTCCCTGCCCAGCCTGTCTCCATGGCAGGTTCTTTATCTCCTTTCTTTCTTACACTTTGTAGATTGTAACATATTCTAGAACATGATTGGTTCCACTAGTTTGATGTACTGGGCCCGACCACAAAAATGGCTGCTATTATTCTGAGCGAGTCTCATCTAGCTGCTTCCATGGCCCTATAGACGTGATGGGCCTATTCCCAAAACCCTTCTTGCCTCCTAGGAGCCTCATGGTCAGCTGAGCTAGGGGAGAGCCAGATGGCAGCTCTCACCTGTGCTTCTGAGTCTCTGCATCATGGTCGAGAGCCCCGAGGCAGTTCATGGGTGGGGCCACAGGCCTCCAGGATGGGTCAGAGAGGGAAGGGGGATCCATCTCCAGGAAAGCCTGGTGACCTCCACCTCCAAGAGCTGCCTACCTGCACTTGAACTCCGGCTTCTCTGAGCTAGTCTTGAGATCAGCATCTCTCTTGCATGGGTTCTGATGAGCTGTGGAGTCTGGACAGTGATAATGGTGGCTATTATGGTGAGAGAGTCTCATCCCGCTGCTTCCGGGGCCCTACAGAAGTGATGGACCCACTCCCAAAACCCATCTTGCTTCCTGGGAGCCTCATGGTCAGCTGAGCTGGGGGGAGAACCAGATGGCAGTTCTTCCCCATGTGTCTTGAGTCTCTCATCTTTCTCTCTATCTCTATTTCTGTCTCTATATTTCTCTCTCTTCTCCTACACCTTGTGACTTGCCTTATGGCTTATGATGCAATTATCTATGTGTATATTATGTTCCTGGAGAAAGCAGATGCCCTTGGGCTCTACTAGCATGAGACAGGACATATGGAGATGTTACCGGTGCCCGCTCGAGCAAATCGATGATGAACGGGAAGATAGTGACAGTGAGACAGTGATATTCAGTAGTGATTTCTAATGTGACATTATAGCTCCTCATTCCCCATCAACCTCCCCAGTTTGTTACAACTACAATGATCATTATGTTGTACAGATGTGAAAGATTCGGGAAGGACCTGGTCCTAGCCTACTTTGTTATCTAAGCCTCATACAGCGGCTGCGCACTGTTCTTCCTTTGTCAGACCATCCACAATCCAGGGCTCACAGAGCCCTGGCAGAGCCCTGGGGGTGTAGACAAAGCTATCTCCTGTCTGCCACCTGCCAAAGCAGTCGGGCACCACAGCCACACCTGCAGCACCTTGAGGGACAGTACCTTCTGACTAATTTCACTCAATATGATACTCTTTATGTCCATCCATTTATAGGCAGAGTTCATGATTTCATTTCTCCTAACTGTGTAGTATTCCATTGTGTATCAGATGTGCCATAGTTTCTTTAATCAGTTGTATGTTCTTTTTTTTTCCTTTTTGTGCCTTTGGGTCACACCCAGCAATGCTCAGGGGTTATTCCTGACTCTGCAGTCAAGAATTACTCCTGGCAGTGCTTGGGTGACAATATGGGATGCCGGGACTGAATGCCCTACCCACTGTACTATCACTCCAGCCCCTCCAGTTGTTTACTCTCAGGAACTCAGGTTGTTTTCATATTCTGGCTATCATGAATAGTGCTGCAATGAACATCACTGTATCACTGTCTTCCCATTGTTCATCTATTTGCTCTAGTGGGCACTAGTAACATCTCCATAAGTCCTGTCACAAGCAAGTATAACCCAAGGGCATCTGCTTGCTCCAGGGACAGGAAGAGCCTCAAACCATTCTTCAGGTCATAGAATTGAAGTCCATAATTGTTACTAGTTTTTGGCATAACAAGTAAATAAAACACGGGTAGCTTGCCAGGCTCTGCCATCTGCAATGAACATAGAATTTCAAATGGTGTTTCTGCTATGTGTTTTTGGGCCCCCATGGTACATTCCCCAGAGTGGTATTGCTGGGTCAAATGGGAGCTCAATTTCTAGTTTTTTGAAGAATGCCCATATTGTTTTCCAAAAAGGCTGGACCCAGCAATGAATGAGGGTGCCTTTCTCCCCCACATCCACGCCTGCACTGGTTGTTCTTGCTCTTTTGGATGTGTGCCAGTCTCTGTGGTATGAGATGATACCTCATTATTGTTTTGACACATCTCCCTGATGATTAGTGATGAATATCATTTTTCATATGCCTTTTAGCCACTTGAGTTTCTTCTCTGAGGAAGTTTCTGTTCATTTTTTCTCTCCATTCTTTGAATGGGTTGATGATATTTTTTCTTGCCAAGTTCTACATGTGCCTTATATCACTTGTATCACTTGTCTTCCCGTTGTTCATCCATTTACTGAGCGGGCACCAGTAACATCTCCATACGTCCTGTCACATGATAGTGTAGCCAAAGGGCAACTGCTCGCTCCAGGAACATGAAGAGCCTCAAACCATTCCTTCAGGTCATGGGAATGAGGTCTATAGTTGTTACTGGTTTTGGCATATCAAATATGACACAGATAGCTTGCCAGGCTCTGCCGCACGGGTGGGACACTCCGCTCTGGCCCCCTGGTGTTTTTTTGCTTTTTGGGTCACGCCTGTTGATGTTCATGGGTTACTTCTGGCTCTGCACTCAGAAATTATTCCTGGTGTTGCTTGTGGGTCCATATAGGATGTGGGGGATCGAACCCTGGTAGGCCACATGCAAGGCAAACACCTTACCGACTGTGCTCCAATCTCCAGCTCCAATTCCTGGTATTCTTTACTGATTTGAGTGGGCTGGTTAAGGCCCGCAGATACTGTGCAGCTTGGATTCTCCAGTGGTAGGAACTACTGAAACCACTACATGGTGCTTAGGGGCCATCAGGGCAACAGCCAGTAGAATATGGGAGCCTCCAAAGCTAGACCTAGTGATGATTGATAGGTTATGTCGTACCCAGGATGGAACCAGGGCATATGCCCTAACCTCCATACTGTATTTTGTGTCCCAATGTCGGTTTGATTCTTTTGGGGCTATACTTTGTGTTTATGGGCTACTCCTGAAGGTGTGCAAGAGGTCATATGCAGTGTCGGATTTGAACCATTGTCACTCACATGCTATTTTAATTTTTGTTTTACTTTTTGGGCCTCACTCAGTGGTTCAGAGCATATTTCTGGTTCCACTCACTCATGGTGAGACTCGGGATCATATGTGATACCAGAGATCCAACTTGAGTTAGTTGCATGCAAAGATATGTACCCTACTTGGCTCTACTATATCTCCACCCCATGTGAATTTTTTTAGATATATAGAAAAATTGAATACATCGTACAGAGTTCCTATTTATCCTACTATACTAAACCCAATGTTCTCTTAATATATAACATGCAGACACAGATACATGGGGCAGAGCTGCTACCAGCTCTCCCTGTGCTCAGCTGATCATGAGGTGTCTGGGAGGGAAGGCAAGTTCTAGCCCTGGCCCTCCATCCCAACAGACCCTCGCAAGAAGTCAGAGGAACCGCCACACCATGAGGGCCACCATTTTCGACATTCACAGCTTGTGAGAGCTTCACTCAAGAGATAAGCTAATCTCTCCCTGGCCACACAGTTCATCAGTAAATGCACAAACTGAGAGCCTACTGCCGAGAGTATCCCACCCATGCAGCAGAGCCTGGCAAGCTACCCTGTCATATTTGATATGCCAAAAATCAGTAACAATTATAGACATCATTCCCATTGACCTGAACAAATGGTCTGAGGCTTTTTGTGTTCCTGGTGCGAGCAGATGCCTTTGGGCTACACTAGCATGTGACAGGAAGCATGGAGATGTTACGGGTGCCTGCTTGAGCAAATCTATGAACGACGGGAAAACAAGTGAAGTGAAGTGATTGTTTCATACGAATTTTAGGAGCGTATGATCAATTTCTTTGAAAATTGTCATGAGTATCCTTATAGGGACTGTGTTGAATCTGTTGAATGCTCTAATGAGTATTTCCATTTTGACAATGTTAATTTTCCCAATCCATGATCAGAGAATGTGTCTCCATTTCCTCATGTTCTCTTTTATTTCTTGAAGTAGCGTTTTGCAGTTTTCTTTGTGCGGTAGACCAAAGATTTTAAATATTTGGGGTAAAGGTAGAGAACAGTCAAAGATACCCATGAAACAAATTTTTCATCTCAGAAAAATTAAACACATGTTTGTCCAAATAAAATTTTATCTGAAAACTTATGAAAATTCCTTGCCTCCTGATAATTATTGCCATGGACACTGTTAAGCCCTTGGTTTGAGGGCACAGATCCCTAAAAAATTGTGTAATTTACCCAGGATTGCATTTATAATCTGACCTTTCACTCATAACTCCCTGAGCATGTCTTTCTTGGCTTTGGTGTAGTTGCTGAGTATGCAAATAAGAAAATGGAACCTATCTGAGCCCCCAGAAGATTCATAAGTTCATTTCAGACTTTGTATGTAACCAGTAATCAAATAGTTCTGTGTTTGGAACAAAAAAAATTATTTATCTGACCGGCATTACTTACCCCCAACAATGTGAAGAACATCTGTAGGAAATTCAGAGATGGGTCTAGCAAACCTTGCAAAGAATTAAGTCACATTACTTGCTTTAGCTATCAATGCCTTTTGTGTTCAATTTATATTGTTAGACCTTGTTACTCCTTATTGGAGTTTGAAGCTATTTCCCAATAAAGAGAGGTTAGGTAAGGGGCTCATATTCCTTCCAATTTCTGAGCAACTCAAGTCTCTTTATCTCTGTACTAACATGCTCTTCTTGCCTATGGAACAAAGAACTGAATTCTTAGGTAAATTGGTAAATGGAAGAAAATGAAGTAATCAAGGAGGTATGGAATTTTATAAGCTCATGATCTCTTTCCCTAAAGGCCTGAATCTATGTAATGAAGGTATTATAACAAATTCCTAGTGAGTCTGAATTTATTCATATAAAAAAGAATGATAGGAATAAAGTTAATGTTATTTTCCCCCTAAGTCATTAGGTGGTAATATTCTTGAAGGTGATAGAGAGTTTTCCCCCTACAAATATTGGGCTCAATGCAGGGACTAAAAATAAACAGAACAGCGCAGGGAAATAAGCAAGCATTATTGATTTGTGTCAGGGCCATTTCCACTTCAATGTTTGTAAAAGACACAGCCCAGTTTTGCATTCCTAGTATAAAGCAACTCTTTCTTTGCTATTTATAGGTGATGAAACAAGGTGGATTGTCAGGTAAATGTTGGTCTCTATCAGGAATTTTGGTCTCAAAATAAGAAGGATTAGGGGGTTAAGATGAGGAATTCTGATTTTAGAAGGGATTGCCTATCAAATTCGTGAAGGGCTAGAGTGATACAGCAGATAGGGTGCTTACTTTGCATGTGACCAACTGAAGTTCAATCCCTGGCACCCCTCAAGGTCACCCAATACCCATTAGGAAGATCCTAGACTACAGATCCAGAAGTAAACTCTGAATACCAGCAGGTATAACTCAAAATCAAAAACAAAAGAAAAAAATTGAAAAGAAAAAGGAAAAAGGAAATTCATATTAGTGAAGATAGTTGGCTACTGTGTTCCTGTGGAACAAAGGGAAGAGCATTGGGACCAGGTGTCTGGGGCTGTCTTATCACAACAGATTGCTGAGCTGTGGCCACCCACCACATTCAGTTGTTAATTTGCCTCATTGACCTCCTGCCTCTCTCAGCCAGGAATTAAAGCAAACAGGTTTCTTCCAAGTCCCTTCTGCCTTTTCTCCAGTCCTATTCCTGAATTCCATATCCCCACTGGTACTGGCCCTGCTATGTGTGTGCCTGTGTGCTAGGGTGCATGCACACCTGTGTTTAAATGGAAATTTTTATGTGATCTTGTTTTTGACATTTGACTCTCCATTCAGTGGTTGAATTTTTTCCTCCAGTTATTTCCTACCAGAGATATTTATTCTGCTATTATTTTGTGCAATTGCCTCCCCATTCTACTCACCAAGTTTTCACCCCTGTATTCTTTCTTTCTTTCTTTCCTTTCTTCCTTCCTTCCTTCCTTCCTTCCTTCCTTCCTTCCTTCCTTCCTTCCTTCCTTCCTTTCCTTCCTTCCTTCCTTCTTTCCTTTCTTTCTTTCCTTTCCTCCTTCCTTCCTTCTCCTTCCTTCCTTCCTTCCTTCCTTCCTTCCTTCCTTCCTTCCTTCCTTCCTTCCTTCCTTCCTTCCTTCCTTCCTTCCTTCCTTCCTTCCTTCCTTCCTTCCTTCCTTCCTTCCTTCCTTCCTTCCTTCCTTCCTTCCTGTCTGTCTGTCTGTCTGTCACAACCTCAGTTCAATTCAGCAAGCATTTAGTGAGTGCTGGCCACCAGCACAGTTTGGAGGCTAAGGAGACAAATAAGACAGAATCTCTATCCTCAAGTTGCTCAGTCCAGAGGGACTTGTGGTTGGTGCTCTGCCCTCTTCTCTTTACTCTAGTTATCGATCTCTCCCCTCCAGGCAGTTTTCCACTAGCACACTCTGATGTAATGAGAGCTAAGCATTGGTTCAGTACAAATTAATTCTGTCTTAACTAACCCCCCATCAACTTCTGCTTATAAAAGAAACTGGACTTCTAACAAGGAGGGCTCAGCACCCTGACACGTGATATGTGAGTAGGTTGGATTGTGTGCATTTAAAATGTGAGTGGGATGCTAACAGACTGATCACCTTCTAGATGTTCTACAGTGATATTGTTTTACATGTGAGCATGATTGTCTGGACTCCAGAGAATGACTTATTAACAGGTGCTCTTTTGATGTGACATAAGACTGCAGCACTGGAATCATGATAGATGGATGGATGGATGGATGGATGGATGGATGGATGGATGGATGGATGGATGGATGGATGGATGGATGGATGGATGGATGAGAGAGAGAGAGATAGATAGATAGATAGATAGATAGATAGATAGATAGATAGATAGATAGATAGATAGATAGATAGATAGATAGATAGATAGATAGATAGATAGATAGATAGAGATTAGAGAGATAGATAGAGATATAGATAGAGATAGAGAGATTAGAGAGAGATAGAGAGATAGAGATAGATAGATAGATAGATAGATAGATAGATAGATAGATAGATAGATAGATAGATAGATAGATAGATAGATAGATAGATAGATAGATAGATAGATAGATAGATAGATAGATTGATTGATGAATGCCACATCTAGCACTGCTCAGGGGCTTACTCCTGGCTCTGTGCTCAGGGTTCACTTCTGGTAGGCTGGGAGACCATATGGGGTGCCAGGAATTGAACCCAAGTCAACTGATCTCTGCAACTCAACTGATATATTTTTTGAATTTTTTTGCCCCGCCCAGCTTTACTCAGGGGCTTATTTCTGTCTCTACTCAGGGATTTCTCTTGGTAGAATTCAGGGACCATATGAAGTGCTGGGGTTTGAAAAGGGTTTGGTTGTGTGCAAGGCAAGCATCTTAACCCCCGTACTATCTCTTTAGCCCCAATGAATCCGCTTTTTGTTTTCATTTTGTTTCCTTTTGTTTGGGGGCCACACCAAGCTGTGATAAGGGCTTACTCCTGGCTCTGTATTCAGGATCAATCCTGGCAGGCTTAGGGGACTTTATGGGCTGCCGGAATCAAACCCAGGTCAACTGTGTGCAAGGCAACCACCTTACCCATTGTACTATGGCTCTGGTCCCAGTCAGTTTATCCCTTTTTATTTTTATTTATTTATTTATTTATTTTTGCTTTTTGGGGTCATACCCGGAGGCGCTCAGGGGTTACTCCTGGCTCTGCACTCAGGAATTACTCCTGGCGGTGCTCGGGGACCATATGGGATGCCGGGATCGAACCCTGGCCGGCACAGGCGGCTGCTTGCAAGGCAAATGCCTTACCACTGGGCTATCACTCCGGCCCCAGTTTATTCCTTTTTAACAGTTTACTTAAGTTTAGGATGTTAAAATTCTTTCTGTCATCTCTATGTCTATCACTTCTCTTTAGATCTTTAAGGAATCTATATTCCTCTGCCCATTTAAGCACATTGGTTCAGTTTCAATAGACAAAAACACAAAAAAATAGTGAGTTAGATACATATTCCATAGTTACAAAACTAAGCCATTTGTATATAGGACAGACTTTTTAAAAAACAGTGGAAATGAAATTTAAAACTAAAAACTTTTTAAAGTATCTCTTATCTGTTTTTCAGGTTTAATAATCACAAGACAAATGGTGTCAAGGCTGAAATCATTTTAGATCTTTTCCCTCCAAGACTTTGTGTGGTTGGAATTCTTAATTGGTTTCATCACTTGTCAGAGGGTTAATGGCTTTCTGGTGACTGGGTATCATTGGTTTCCCAGCTTCATTCTTTAAACCCTTTTTCACCATGCCATTCTTCACTAAGTCTGCTCAATTCATCCCTGTTCTTCTCATGTTTCTCATTCCATAGATTCTGGAATGTGTCACTATGTGTAGTATCTATTCTATAGTGTAGCTAAATGGAATGCATCCAAATAATTGCAGCTGTCTTTGTTGAGCCTTATATGCCTTTTTGAAGTTGAATGATGCTATAAGATCACTGGCACTGCCATTTCCAAATTATTTCTTCTCTTTCCTTTGTGTTATATCACTGCCCAGACTTCTAAGTCTTTAAACATAGCTGAGACTAAGTTCACCATTACTTCCTTGCATGTTCTAGGTATTTTAGTCACTGACTATCATATGGAAGAGTATATCGTAGATGGGCAGAATGGCAGCAAGGCAACCAATCATATGGTTCTCATAGTAATTCGGGTAAGATCTGGTGATGGCTTGGGGATGGTGATAATAGTAATAGATAATAGTTATATAGTAATAGTAATAGTAATAGATAATAGCAATAGATAATAGATGGGATAATAGATAATAGTAATAGATAATAGTCTATTATAGATAATTATAATAATAGTCTATATATAGTAGTCTATATATAATTATATATAATAGACTTATAGATAATAGTCTATTATAGACAATTACCTATTATAATCTATTATAATAGATAATAGATGGGATAATAGATGATAGTAATAGATAATAGTAATAGATAATAGATGGGAATATTTAACAATTATTCTTTACACTGTGGTATATGCCTGGTATAACAAATTCCTACCTTTCTTGTCAAATAGCATTAAAAAAAGTGTCTGACAGGCACATATCCAAAAGAGCAAGAACAAGTGCTGGAAAAAGGGCACTCTCATCCATTATTGGTGGGAATGTTGACTGTTACAGCCTTTTTGGAAAACAATATGGACATTCCTCCAAAGACTAGAAATTGAGCTCCAATTTGACCCAGTCATACCACTCCTGGGATATACCCTGAGAAACCAAAAACACACAGTGGAAACACCATATTCACTTTTATTTTCATAGCAGCACTATTCAAATTAGCCAGAATTTGGAAACAACCAGTGTGCTTGAGAACTAATGACTGGATAAAGAAACTTTGGTCCATCTACACAATGGAATACTATGCCGCTGTTAGGGAAAATAAAGTTATGAAATTTGCCTATAAATGGACAGATGTGGAGAGGATCATGTTGAGTGAAATTAGCCAGAAGGAAAAGACAGGTATAGAATGACTGCATTTATTTGCATGACATATATATACATATATATATATACACATATATATTATGATACCAATATCCAAGGTCAGGTGAAACATGGATCAGGAGGTCTTTTCAAAGGTGAAAATTACCACAAGCATGAGGGGGCAGAGGGTTAGGTAAGACAGAGAATGGTGTGTGCTAATAATTGTCGAAAGTGCTTATACCAACCTAGAACTGAGCATTAAATACAGACAAAAAGATACACATGATAACCTCTAAATCTTTGTATTGCAATCCATGATGTGTAAGAGAAGGAAAAGAGAAAGAGAGAGAAAATAAATAAAGAACCTGCCATGGAGGCAGGCTAGAGGAGGGGGAGGGAATTGGGGACATTGGTGGTGGGAAATGGGCACTGGTGGAGGGATGGGTACTGGAACACTGTGTGACCAAAACCAAAACATGAACATCTTTGTAATTGTATATCTCATGGTGATGTAATAAAATATGAAAATTAAATAAATAGATAAATAAATAGATAGCTAGATAAATAAATAAATACATAACTAAATAAATAGTCTCTGTAATTCCACAAGTAGAACTTTTTTTTAAAGTGCAAACTCAACCATAAATCATAGCCTTGGGGGGTCGAGCGATAGTACAGCGGGTAGGGCATTTGCCTTGCTTCACGGCCGGCCCATGCCGGCCCGGTTAGATCTCCAGCATCCTATATGGTCCCCGAGCACCGCCAGGAGTAATTCCCTGAGTGCAGAGCCAGGAAAAACCCCTGAGCGTTGCCAGGTGTGACCCAAAAAAAGTAAAAAAAAAAATTATAGCTTTATTTCCTCAGAGGTCTTACAAATTTCTCTTGTTCTGTCCCATTGTCTGTTAAGCTGGATGCACCAAGTACTCCCTTGCTCCTAATGAGTCTTGCAAGTGAGATTCTCTCAGCAGCATCTATTTTTCTTTGTTCCTGCCTGATGCTACTTCTGTTGGGTGACTTGATACTATTAGAATTTTCTGAAGGATTCTCAGAGAGAATCTGAACTCCCTTAGCTGCTGTCTAGTTCAATGACTAAGTTACTTAGTTACAGTGAGGTCATTGAACTCTCCAATCTAGGTCAGATCTGTTAAGTCATTTTGAGTCTTAAAATTTTTTGGTTTTAGCACAAAAAGACAATATAAAAACAAGCATATAGGGGAAAGTTGCTCAAGTTGCCCAAAAGATTCTAGGGGCAGAAGTGATAGCACAGTGGGTAGGGCATTTGCCTCACACGCAGCCGACCGGGTTCGATCCCCAGCATCCCATATGGTCCCCTCGAGCACCGCCAGGAATAATTTCTTAGTGCAGAGCCAGGCAGGAGTAACGCCTTAACATTGCAGGGTGTGACCCAAAAAAAAAAAAAGATTCTGTTGAGGCTTCATAATGAGGGAGGCAGAGAGAGAGACAAAGAGAGAGAGAGAGAGAGAGAGAGAGAGAGAGAGAGAGAGAGTTAACAAGTAAGCTATGCTAAAAGGGAAGGGACTAGAGACAGCACAAATAATGTCATTTAAAGTGTGGAAAATTTCCCTTAATCTACTAGTAAGAATTTGACTTATTATCATTACTAAAATAGTCTTTTTGGTTTTGGAGGGCTACTCCCATTGGTACTCAGGAGCTATACCCATCTCTGTGCTCAGGGGTTACTCCATGCAATCAACGATCGGGTCATGTTATGCCAGAGATACAAAGCATGTGCTCAGCCTGTTCAGCCCTCTTGCTGGTCCAATATGAAAGTACATATAATAAACTGTAGAAAACTGTGAAGTTAAATGAATCTATAGCATTATTATTATTTTATTTTGATTCCACAATATGACATTAATGGGTTGATTTCTGGCCAGTGAGGGTATGTTAATAATGTCCTTTGAGGTGAAACATCACTAACAAAGCAACTAGAAGAAAAGATAAACATATGGGACTACATGAAACTGAAAAGCTTCTGCACCTCAAAAGAAACAGTGACTAAGATACAAAAGCAGTCCACAGAATGGGAAAGAATATTCACCCAATACCCATCTGATAAGGGGTTAATATCCAGGATATATCAGGCACTGGTAGAACTTTTACAAGAAGAAAACAAACAACCCCATCAAAAAATGGGGACAAGAAATGAACAGAAACTTCAGCAAGGAAGAAATTCGAATGGCCAAAAAACATATGAAAAAATGCTCATCATCACTAATCATCAGAGAGATGCAAATGAAAACAACAATGAGATACCACTTTACACCACAGAGACTGGCACATATTCAAAAGAGCAAGAACAACAAGTGCTGGCGTGGATGTGGGGAAAGGGGGACACTCATCCATTGTTGGTGGGAATGCCGGCTGGTACAGCCTTTCTGGAAAAACAATATGGACTTTCCTCCAAAGACTAGAAATTGAACTCCCATTTGACCCAGCCATACCACTCCTGGGAATCTACTCTGGGAAACCAAAAATACGCAGCGGAAACACCATCCCTACTTTTATGTTCATAGCAGCATTATTCACAATAGCCAGAATCTGGAAGCAACCAGAGTGCCCGAAAATCGATGACTGGATAAAGAAGCTTTGGTACATCTACACAATGGAATACTATGCAGCTGTTAGGAAAAATGAAGTTATAAAATTTGCCTATAAATGGATGGACATGGAGAAGATTATGTTGAGCGAAATTAGCCAGAAGGAGAGAGACAGATACAGAATGACTGCATTTATTTGCATGTCATAAATATATATGTACATATTATGATACCAATATCCAAGGTCAAGTGAAACATATATCAGGAGGTCTTGTCAAAGGTGGAGATTATCACAAACGTGTGGGAGTCAGAGTTTAGGTAAGACAGAAAATGGAACAGGGGGCTAATAATAGTCGAGGGTACTAATGCCAACCTAGAACTGAGCATTAAATAGAGGCAAAAGGATACACATGACAACCTTTTAATGTATGTTCTGTAATCCATAGTCTGGAAGGGAAGGAAAAGAGAAAGAGAGAGAAAGGGAAAGAAATAAAGAACCTGCCATGGAGCAGGGCTGGGGAAGGGGGAGGGAACCGGGATGTTGGTGGTGGGAGATGGGCACTGGTGGAGGGACGGGTGCTGAAACACTGTATGACCAAAACCCAAACATGAACTTTTTAATTGTATATCTTTTTATTTGTATATCTCACGGTGGTATAATAAAATACTTAAAAAATAAATAAAGGTGGTTTTAGCCCTTGGTAGAAAAAAAAAATAAAGTGAGAATGAAACACTGAAAAAAAAAATAATGTCCTTTGAAAGTAAGGACATGCCTTATTTGATGTTACCTCAACATTAAAAGTCTTATCATAATAGGTACTTGGTATGTTTGTTGAACAACTAAATTACATGGAATATTTGATTTACAGAGAGATGATCATCTGGAAACACATGCCATGTTTTGAAAGTATATGTCCATTTGAGCAGGGGGAGTGCTACTTCCCCAAAGTGTCCAGGTACCAGAGAATCAGGCTGAGTCAGTTGGGAGACATTACTGCAAGGTGTCTGCATAGACAGAAGCTATAATAACAGTGCATAGATTTATGCCTGGGGATAGAACAATAAGGGTCAAATTTGAAAGGTAGTAAGAGAGTGGCCTGTAAAGCAAGGCCATGCATTGAGAACCTGGAGCCCTAAGAGGGATGCCAGCCAAACAAGATTGTGCCGTGTAAACAGACTTTATATTGCAACGGGCCAACTATGCAGGAGGTTGCACTGGACAGGAAGACGCTAAGGGAATAATTGAAAGCTGGTCTGGGAATAATTGCCATAAAAGTGGACATCGCAGAAGGGGGTGGAGGAAACCTGTCTTCTGAGAAAAAAAGGCATATTTTTCTGCAATATCTACTTTTGATGAAAACTTCTCATACTGATTGGCAATCTGCTCTGTTTGCCCCAACTGAGGCCTATTGCTCACAGGCCTGTCAGTATTATAGGATCAATATAAAAATTCCTGTTATTTTGCTGACTTAGGTATTCACTGAAGGATTATTTGGGAGACAGACCTGAAAAGCAATTATGTGGAAAGTTCGATACACTAGTTCTCCTTGAGAGGGGTTGCTGAGAGGGAACTTTCTGGGAGCCTTTCAGTTTCTTGGCATATATGCTCTTCTCCTGATGGCTTGTGGTAATATTTATTACAGTTCTTAGTTCTTCCAGGACTTAGTTTAGTCCATCACTTTGGGGCCACTTTAGGTAACATCCACAAATATTTTGGAGCTTGTTCTTCTAACCTCAAATCTTTATAGCACTTCAGTTTGTTTTGGCATGCCTTGGCGATTGGCAAGGAGGGAATAATATGGGGAAGGAATATGACTTTTGTTTTGTTTTTTTTTTAAATGGCTTTTCTTGGTGGATATCTTCTCCAGTATAAATTTATCAAAGGTGGAAATTATCACAAACGTGTGGGAGTCAGAGGCTAGGTAAGACAGAAAATGGAACAGTGTGCTAACAGTTGTCGAGGGTACTAATACCAACCTAGAACTGAGCATTAAATAGAGGCAAAAAGATACACATGACAACCCTTTAATGTATATTCTGTAATCCATAGTCTGGAAGGGAAGGAAAAGAGAAAGAGAGAGAAAGGGAAAGAAATAAAGAACCTGCCATGGAGGCGGGCTGGGGGAGGAGGGAGGGAACCGGGAACGTTGGTGGTGGGAGATGGGCACTGGTGGAGGGATGGGTGCTGGAACACTGTATGACCAAAACCCAAATATAAACTTTTTAATTGTATATCTTTGTAATTGTAAAAAAAACTTAAAAAAAGGACTAGAAACAAATAAAAAAAATAAATAAAACTCACCATTGAAAAAAAATTTTAAAAAAGAGAAAAAATAAATTTAAAAATGCTAAATGAGGAGCCAGAGCGATAGTCCAGTGGGTAGGGTGTTTGCCTTGCATGCGGCCTACCCAGGTTTGATTCCCAGCATCCCATATGGTCCCCCAAGCACTGCTAGGAGTAATTCCTGAGTGCAGAGCCAGTAGGAATGCCTGTGTATTGCTGGGTGTGACCCAAAAAGAAAAAAAAAAAAAAAAATATATATATATATATATATATACTAAATGAGGTTCCTTCCTTCCTTCCTGCTCTTTACATCCTACTACCACCTCTCCCACCTGTTCTCTGTGTGATAAAATCCATTTGCGGCCATCTTCATCTATAGTCTCCCTTTGTAGCCATATTCATGGATTGTTGGGGTTCCTAAGAGCTAAGTAAAGAGCCATGTGGGTTTTGTTTGCTTGCTTGTTTGTTTGTCTGGCTCAGGGCTTACACTGGCTCTGTGCTTAGGTATCACTCCTGTTGTGATCAAACTGGGGGTGAACTGGGTGCAAATCAAGTGCATTCACCCCTATACTATCTTTCTAACTCCAAGAATAAGGAAAGTGGTGAGAGACCCAAGTGCTCAACCAGTTTTGTAGCTCCAGTTTTGCCACTGAAATTAGTTTCAACGCCTTCTCAAAGTTGAAGAAAGCCAAGAAGTGTCTTGCAAAGAAAGTAGGAACTTGGTGCTTTATTTTTAGCTCCTAGAGCAGAATTCTGGCCCACTATAAGTCAGCGCTTTCTGATTTTGATTAATTGCCAGGCCCTTTTGATTTCTGATTATATGGCTCACTGGCTTCCACTTGGAAGCTTCTGCATTTGTGCTTACACCTTCCACATTCTTTCTTTGCATATTAAGATCTTATATATTTTTTTTTGTTTGTTTCTGGTGTTTGGCCCACACCAGCAGTGCTCAGGGCTTACTCTTAGCTCTTCAATCAGGTTCACCCCTGGAGGAGCTGGGGGACTATATGGGCCCTGAGCATCAAACCCAGGTCAGCTGTGGGCAAAGCAAGTGCCTTTCCTACTCTACTATCTGTCCAGTTCAGCCCCTGCACATTAGGTATTCTTCACTTGCTTTTTGACCTTTACCAATTAAAAACTCATAAAGAAGATCTGTTTCCCATGTTTTCTGCATTGTGCTATTTCTGCCACTAAAGAGATTATTCTATGATTCTGTCCAGAAGGACTTTTTTAAATAGAGTAATATTTCTAAAATTACATAATAAATGTTTCTCTTTTTCTTAGTATATTATTAATTGTTCTTAGATTGCCATTAAGCTCCAGTTTTGTGTAGTAAAAATGCTTTAATGTTTCCTGTGTATTGACAATCATTAGTTTACTTTTCATTATGGTTTTCTAAAATTTGATATTTTGACATTATAACACAAATAACTGATTCTCCAGTTATGGAGGTGGTCAAGTCTAGGTTACAATAAAATAATTTGGCTATCTTGCATAAACTGGCATTTAGAAAAATAAATATGAATAGATTGTTCCACTCAGTTAGAAACATAATATAAATCTTCATAAAAAAGTCCCACAATGGGGAGTCAACCTATTGTGAGACAATAAGCCTATTAATTAGGGAGGGGATGCTTATCTTCTTACTCCCATCTCTATTTTTTTGTATTGTTTTGTTTGGAGATAAACCCAGCAGTGCTTAGGATTTACTCCTGATTCCACACTCTAAAGTTACCTGTTGTGGGCTCTGGGGACCATATGGGAAGCTGGGGATCAAAGCCAGGATGGCTACATGAAAAGGAAATGGTCTACCTCCCCCCACCCCCCACACACACTGTGTTATATCTCTTGCTCCATCTTTTTAAAAAATATTTTATTATATCACCATGAGATATACAGTTACAAAGATGTTCATTACTTGATCACTTGACATCCCCTTGTTCATCGATTTCCTCGAGTGGGTGCCAGTAATATTTCCATTTGACCCTATCACATGCCAGTGTAGCCCAATGGCATCTGGTTGATTCAGGAATATGAAGAGCCTCAAACCATCATTCAGGGTCTTGACGAAGTCTGACCATCTTGTAGGTGGGCGGCCACGTGATCTTTTGACATCCTGTGGGATTCAGTCAGTAATGGCTCTAGTCCAGTGGTTGTCTCCAAATCATATTACATGTCCAGCCCATCTGATTTTCGATGCCTTGGTAAACGAGACAGCGTCCCTGACCCTGGAATGTCGACAGAGGTCGGAACTCCAGATTCCGTCTCTCACTTGAGTGAGGCATAATATTCCAAAGATGTTCATAAGGTGTTCATATTTGGGTTTAGGGTCATACAGTGTTCCAGCACCCATCCCTCCACCAGTGCCCATTTCCCACCACCAGTGTCCCCGATTCCCTCCCCACGCCCCTAGCCTGCCTCTATGGCAGGTTCTCTTGCTCCATCTTACACCTATCTCTATTCTTGCAAATAGAAGACAGCATTTCTTGCAAAAATTATTAGGACAGAATACATTGTAAATACATTGATAAAGAAATGATCTTTCCATCTGTATTTGGGCAAACCACAGAATCTCAATTAAAAAATTTTAAGAAAATCAGTAAGGATATAACTGAACCAAACAACACAAGTATATATCATGTACTTTATCAAATAGAGAATACCCATTCTTCTCAAGCTCAACACACACACATACTCACTCACACACACACACACACACACACACACACACACACACAAGAACAATCCTTTTAGGGCTTCTTGGGTATTATTTTCACCCTATGTTTGTTTATATCCCACAGATGAGTGAAATTCTATGCCTGTCCCTCTCCTTCTGACTCTTTACACTCAGCATGATACTCTCCATGTTAATTGTTTATAAGCAAATTCATTTTTCCTAGTGGCTGCATAATATTCCATTTGTCAGATAATTTCTTTATCCAGTTGTCTGTTCTAAGGCACTCAGGTTGTTTCCAGATTCTGGCTATTGTGAATAGTGCTGCAGTGAACACAGAAGTGCTAGTGTTTTTTTTTTTTTTTGCAGTTTGTTTTAGTGCCCCTGGGTAGTTTCTATTCATTTCTTCTCCCCATTTTCTGACGGGGTTGGAATTTTTCTTTTTATTATTTTTTTTTACTTTATTTAAGCAACATGATTTACAATGTTGTTCACAGTATTGTTGTTTCAGTGTTAATACTTCTACACCAGTCCCACCATCAGTGTACCCTTACCACTATCAAAGTTCTTGGTTTCCCTCCCACCCACCCCCAAGTCTGTTCTTTTAACAGGCACTAATTCATTTATACTGCTTATTACAATATATATCTCGTAATGTTGTTGTGAAGGTCATGACCTTTTTTACTGAGCTGTTATGTGCAAATTGGGCCATCTGTGTTATTGCTTTCACTGTAGGTTTCCAATATTGAACTTGTTGAACTTAGTGGGCTTCTACTCAGTGTTTTAATATAGTTGTTACAGACACTCAATATTCAACTCCAGTACCACCACCCTTGATGGGGGCCAGGGCTACAAGCTGCTTCCCTTGCAGAGCCCATAACTGTCCAGGCCTCAGGCATGATGCAGCCGGTCAGACCTGCCGACAGGGCTCGTGAGCGTGACACTCAGTCTGGACTGAGCAGGAATGTTTCTGATTTTTAATTTATTCGTTTAGTTTTTTTGAGAGAGAGACTCCCCCCCGCGCGGCAGAGCCTGGCAAGCTACCCATGTCGTATTTGATATGCCAAAAACCAGTAACAATTATAGACCTCTTTCCCATGACCTGATGGAATGGTTTGAGGCTCTTCATGTTCCTGGAGTGAGCAGATGCCCTTGGGCTCTACTAGCATGAGACAGGGCATATGGAGATGTTATTGGTGCCCGCTTGAGCAAATCGATGATCTACGGGAAGACAGTGACAGTGACAGTGACAGTACCACCACCACTGCAACTTCCCACCACCATGATCTCCAATCTGCCCAACCACCTCCCCCAAGTCTGCCCCTATAGCAGACCCAACAATTTATTTATATTGCTTGTTATAGATAATTTACTAAAAATGATCAAGAAACATTTCCTTAGAAGAAAGTGAAGATTTTTCGATCTTACCATGGAGCCATTAAGCCTTTGTATAAGAAATTGCTGATATTTTGTTACAGGATAGGCATTGTGTGTATATATTTTGTTACTGGTTAACTTCTACTTTTCATGCCATTAATGTAGTGTGCTACTCGGCATATCAGTATTGAGTGTTTGAGATGTTGTGCAGCTGCAAATGTGGCCTCGTGATCCAGAAATTCCAAAGGGTGATAAAGTTGAAGTTAAATTTTTTACTGGGTGGTGGCTTTTGGGCAACGGCATGACTGCCAGATCTTCCAGAAGAATAGGGAGATGGGGTGGGGAGGTAGCCTATCCCTGACTCCATGAGGGCCTGGAGATTTCAGTCACAAAACCTGCTAACCTGACTTTTTCCGTGGATTAATTTCTTGGTGAAGCTTGTCCTAGCAGTGGAGTCCAGCCTTGAGCATGGTAGCGATTGGGGGAGTGTGGGGGTTTTCAGATTCTGGGGCTCTGTTGTGTTTTTCTTTTCTTGTAAAGTTCTACCAGTGCATCTTTGATATTAACCCTTATCAGGTGGGTATTGGTAAATAATTTTTCCCATTCCATAGGCTGTCTTTGTGTCTTGGTCACCATTTCTTTAGAGGTGCTTCTTAATTTAATGCAGTCCTCTTTGTTTATGTTTGCTTCCACTTGCTTGGTTAGTAGTGTTTCATCATTGAAGATGCTTTTAGCTTCAATGTAATGGAGGTTTTCGGATACGCTTTTCCTCCATGCATCTTATGCATTCAGGTTTTATATTAAGGTCTTTAGTCCATTTAATCTTACTTTTGTGCCTGGAATTAGAAGTCTGAATTTATTATTTTCATGTGGCTGCCATGTTTTCCCACCACCACTTGTTGAAGAGGTTTTCCTTGTTCCACTTCATATTTTTTTCCTCCTTTATCAAATATTAAGTGATCATATATTTGAGGGTCTTATCAGGATATTCAACTCTATTCCTTTGGTCGGCAGGTCTGTCCTTATTCCAATACTATGCTCTTTTAATTGCTACTGCTTTGTAGTATAGCTTGAAGTTGGGAAGAAAACGTCTCCCATCTTCTTTTTCCCAAGAGTTGCTTTTGCTATTCATGGGAATTTATTGTTCCAGATGAATCTTAGGAGTCTTTGGTCTATTTCTTTGAAAAAATGTAATTGGTATCCTTATAGCTACCACATTGAATCTGTATAATGTTTTGGGATTATTGCCATTTTAAAATGTTATTCCTCCCAACTCATGAACATGGGATGTGTCTCCATTTCTTCGTGTCCTCTTTTATTTTTTTGAAGTAGTGAAATAGTGTTTTGTAGGTTTCTTTATAAACAGCCTCTACCTCTCTTTTTAAGCTGATTCCAAGGTACTTGGTTTTCTGAGGCACAATTATGAGTAGGACTTTTTTAAAAAAATAACTTTATTTTATTTCAAAATAAATAAAACTTTATTTTCTTTCTTTCTTTCTTTCATATAAGAAAGCCATGAAGTTTTTTGGTATTTATTTTGTAACCTGCCACTTTAATATACAAACCTATTGTTTCTAGGTGCTTTCTTGTAGTCTTTGGTATTTTCTAAGTTTAATATCATGTCATTTGTAAATAGTGGTAGCTTAACTACTTCCTTTCCTATTTTCACATGATGTCTTTTTTCTTGCTTAACTGCCATGGCAAGTGCTGCTAGTACCATATTGAATAAAAATGATGAGAGTGAGCAACAATGCCTTGTGCCTGATATTAGAAGGAAGATTTTTAGTATTTCTCCATTGAGAATAATGCTTGCTGTGGGTTTGTAATAAAAGACTTTGACTATATTGAGGAAAGTTCCTTCAGCTTCCATTTTGTTAAGTATTTTTATCATGCATGGATGCTGGATCTTGTCAAATGCTTTCTCTGTGTCTATTATTATGATTATATCATTTTATCTTTTTATTGATATGGTGTATTATGTTGATTGACTTGCTAATGTTAAACAGTCCTTGCATCTCCGGGATGATTCCTGCCTGGTCATGGTATATGATCTTTTTTTTCTTACTTTAAAACATTTTTAATTTGCTCATTTTTTTTAATGTATAATCGACATTCATTAAACACACTAATCATCCATAGGGTTTCCTATAGTGAGTTCTGACGTCTGAGTAAGCATGGCCCCAGTAGGGTCTGGACACTCTCCAGCAGGGCAGAAATTCCTTCCCTTGAGCTTTTTCAGAAGAGACAATCACTGTCCTGATCTTTATCACAGTCTGTGTCTGTTTCATGGAGTATCGGTGCCGCTGTGCCATGGCGACCTACCTTGCTCCTTACTACAGAGTGATGTTCCATTGCCTTAATTTTGCATCTGTTCACCCATTCTCCTCTTGACGGGCAAGTGAATTATTTCCAGGTTTAGACTACTATGAATAAAGCTGCTCCACCCCATTTTATCAGTCTTTTTGTTTTGGGGACACACCCAGTGGTGCTCAAGTTTTCCTCCTGGCTCTGTGCTCAGGCATCTGTGCCAGGGCTAGAACCAGAATCAGCTATGTGCAAGGCAAGGACCTGACCAACTGTACTCTCTCTCTCTCTCTCTCTCTCTCTCTCTATATATATATATATATATATATATATATATGCATATATACATCTTTTTTTTAATTTTTTTTCTTTTGGGGTCACTCTCAGCGATGCTCAGGGGTTACTCGGCTCTGTGCTCAGGAAGGTATCTGATCTTTTTGATGAGTTATTGGATTCTATTTGCTAGTTTTGTTGATATTCTTTACATCTGTGTTCCTTAGGAATATTGGCCTGTAGTTCTCTTTTTTTTTTTTTTTTTTGTGGTGTCTCTGCCTACTTTGGCATCAGGGTGATATTTGCCTCATAGAGACTGTTTGTTACTGTTTCTTTCTGCAATTTCCTGGAACAGCTTGGAAAGGCTTGGCAGTAGGTCCTCTTTAAAGGTTTGAATGAAAGAGGGCTAGAGGGTAGCACAGCGGGGAAAGTGTTTGCCTTGCATGAAACTGACCTAGGTTCAGTCCTTGGCATGGTTCCCAATCACTGCCAGGACTAATTCCTGAGTGCAAAGCCAGGCATAGCCCTAAGGATCACCAAGTGTGTCCCAAAAGAAAAATATGTTTTGAAATAATTGACTAGTGAGTCTATTTGGGCTTGGGCTTTTGTTTTTGGGAAAACGCTTGATTAGCATTTCAATTTCCTCGATAGTTATAAGTCTGTCCAGGTATTCTAAATCAGCCTTGGGAGGTTGTAGGAATCCAGGAATTTATCTATATCTTCAAGGTTTTCTTGTTTAGTAACATAAAGATTCTGAAAATAATCTCTAATAATCCTTTGAATTTTTGTGGTTTCTGTTGTGATGCCCCCCTTTCATTTCTGATTCAGTTTATTAGGGTTCTCTCTCTCTCTCTCTCTCTCTCTCTCTCTCTCTCTCTCTGTGAGTTTTGCTAGTGGTTTATAGATCTTGTTTATTTTCTCAAAGAACCAGCTCCTGGTTTCATTGATCTTTTGGATTGTTTTTGGGGATTCTAGCTCATTAATTTCTGCTCTGAGTTTTATCATTTCCTTCCTCTGTCTGGTTTGGGCTCCTTTTTGTTGGTCATTTTCCAAGATCTTAAGCTGTGAAGTTATTTGTATAGACCTTTTTCTTCTTTCCTGAGAAATGCTTGCAGAGCTATAAACTTTGCTCTTTAACACTGCCATTGCTGTGTCTCACAAATTCTGGTAGCTCATGTCCTCATTCTGGTTTGTGTCTAGGAATCTTTTGATTTCCTTTTTTTATTTCCTCTCTAAGCCACCGGTTGCTCAGTAGCGAGCTGTTTAATCTCCAGGTGTTTGATTTGATTCTCCATTTCTGTTTCTGATTAACTTCTATTTTCAGTGCATCATGGTCTGAAAAGATAGTTGATACAGTTTCTATCCTCTTAATTTTATGGAGGTATATTCTGTGGCACAGTATGTGGTCTGTCTTGGAGAATGTCCCATGTGCACTGGAGAAAAATGTATACTCAGCTTAGCACTCTATTTTTTTAGACAGATTAATTTTTCCTTGAAATCTCTCCCTTTTTCTGTTCCTCCGCTTTAACTGGTTCTATAAATATCCCATTTTGTAAATTATCAGTTATTGACTTAATCTTTTTTGTTGATGAGCATTTAGACTATTTCCATTTCTTATTAGCAATGATCATGTTGCAATAAAGATTCTCCTGCATTATCATTATTGTTTTATTAATACCACTCCTTAAGAGCATTAACAACCCTGGATCCATCCCCCACTGGGGAGGAATGCATATTCTAATCCCTCTTAAAACTCAACACCTCTGTGTCCTCTTCATCTTTCTTTGCCCAGAGCATCTCCACCCTGCTTCTTTACCATCATTAACCACAGACAATCTCTTCAACCAGGGCCCCTGCTGAAAGGCCATTATGAGCAGAGTGGTGACTTAAGCATGGAAGCTATAGTGTGGGAGAGTACAGGGGACATGGAGACTCATCGAATAATGGAGACATTAAAATTTAAAAGAAAAAAAATTGAATGCCCATGGACTTCAGGCAACAGAACAC
This sequence comes from Cryptotis parvus, assembly GCA_021461705.1. Lineage (NCBI taxonomy): Eukaryota > Metazoa > Chordata > Mammalia > Eulipotyphla > Soricidae > Cryptotis > Cryptotis parvus. Next base: position 23,248 of record JAJIBD010038954.1, on the reverse strand, counting down.
CAGTAGCACTTAAAGGCCCTTTAGGTAAGGTCCTCGCGCCTAGAACATTGTCTGTCCCACATCTCCATTCTTCCAGCACTCAGGTTAAATTCCACCTGCTCAGGTTGTTACAGTCTCCCTTTTCTTGTGCTGACTTAGCACTATATTTCTACCTTGTTTATAATTCATCAGTCCCACTCTTCCTTGTGTTTCAGGTATTGGAGTTTTAGTAAGTTGCCCAAAGTCTGAGTCTATGAATTTCTCATTTCTTCTGCCCCTAGCATTTATTTTCATTTAATGGTTTCTCAGTAAGTATTTTTATTGGGAGTAGAGGGGGAAAACAAAACCTTGAAGTCACAGTTGTCCAAAATGGAGATAATATATAACAGTCATGAAATCCAGTGGCCAGGGTAAAGGGGTGATGGTAGTATGGAATGTAAAAACCTTTGAATGTCTAGGACATGTATTTTCACTGCCAAAAAATGATCCCGTACAAGTAATTCATAACATAGATAATTAAGAGGCTCAGAGAGATTGCTTAAAAGACTGGAACACATATTTTGTCTGCAGGAACCCTGGGTTTGATCCCTGGGTTTGTTCCAAGCACTGCTGGGTGTGATCCAAAAGCCAAAACTAAAACACCACCTCCAAGAAATGAAAAAGAATATAATGAATTAAGCAAATATCTTTTCTCTGTTATGTCCAGAGAATTAATAAAGACTAATATTAATTTAATGCAATAGAACAGGCTTAAATTTGTAGTCTGAAAAAATGTCTTGATTACAGTTGTAAAAGCAGCAAATCTAGGCAGTGCAAGATAATGGCACATGCAGTACCCTGCAAAGTAGAGGACACCTTCACATCAACATTTCAGTTGCCCTCTCCTGAAGGCACACCTAAAACCATCCTAAATGAGAAACCCCACAGTCAGTAGTATGTTTCCATTTTGGCTCTATTGATTTCTGTATTCATGTTTTACTTAAACTCTGTCCAAGAATAACTGAGTGCATATCTGTATTGCAAGCCACAGTGTGCAAAAGGAGAGAGAGACAAACAGACACAGACAGACAGACAGACAGACAGACAGACAGAGACAGACAGAGAGAAGAAAAGTGCCTTCCATAGAGTCGAAGTTGCAAGGAGGAGAGAGTGAAACTGGGGACATTGGTTCTGGGAAAGGTACACTGGTGGCGGGATGGGTGTTGTAACACTGTATGGCTGAAATCTAATCGTGAACAGCTGGTGATTCAATTAAAAAATTTAACTTTAATAAATAAATAAAATCAGTAGGTATTTTTTTTAAAAAATGACTGAGTACCTAGCTTCTAAAGGCCCAGCTGAGAAGGCCTCCCAGGATGGGAAATTAATCAGTTTTTTTGAATCTTGACTGTCTTAATTAGTGAGCATTTTATATTTGTTGGGAGTAGGGGTGGTGGGCCACCAGCTGTTCTCAGGGCTTACTCTTGGCCTGTGTCAGGATCACTCCTGGCAATGCTCAGGGGGCCATATGTGGTACTGGGGATCAAACTAGTGTCAGCCACATGCAAAACAAGCACCTTAGCCTCTGTGTTACATCTGTAGCAGTTAGTAAGCATTTTAGGTTGAGATACTGTCTTTAAGCTGACTTTATTTAGAATTTAATTACTACAGTAAATTAACATGAAACACTGCATATTATTATTTGTTTTATTTATATCATTGTTATTATTATTTTGCTTTTTTGGTTCACATCTGGGGATGCTCAGGGGTTACTTCTGTCTCTGCACTCAAGAATTACTCCTGGCGGTGCTCAGGGGAACCATATGGGATGCTGGGATTGAACTCAAGTTAGCTGTGTGCAAGGCAAACGCCCTATCCGCTGTACTATCACTCTATCCCTGAAACACTGCATTTTAGCAAATGCTTACAGTAGAGTTACTACTATCAAAGTCAAGATTTAGAACAATTTTATCACCTCCTCCACAAATTCTCACACCCTCTTGAAGTCAACTCTTCCTTTTACCCTCATCCCTTTGCCACTATTGCCTTGTATGTGAAGGGTATTACTTTTCCTTTTTACAGTTATTCCTTCTGCTGCTGAGTAGTATTACCCTGAAAGTATGTTCTGCAGTTTGCCTCTTCAGCAATTGAAAATCCTTTGGGTTCTTTCCATTTGGGTCATTATAAATAAGCCACTATAAACATTCATACATTATTTTGTGTGTGAATGTACATTTTTATTTCTCTTATGTAAATATGTAAGTATGAGATTGATTGGTTGAATGACAAATATATGTTTGTTTCTTATAAGAAACTGTGTAGTTGTTTATCCACAGTAGCTGTTCTAATTTGCATTTCTATCATATTTACTGAGAAAATTCTAGAGTAAAGATGACACCAACAAAATCTTAGAATATTTCTGTTTGCTTCTTTGGGGGGCAGACCAGTGATGTTCAGAGGACTCCTTCAGCTCTCTGCTCAAGAGTTCATGCTTGGGGTGCTCAGAGGAGCATGTGGTGCTGGAGATCAAACCCAGGCCTCCTGCATTCAAAGCATGTTCTCAGCCCAGAACATTTTAATAGAAATATTTTGTGTATATTGAAATTCTTTAACATGTTTTGATTGGATAGTCTCCCTTGAGAGGAAAGGGAAGCAGAATAGAGCTGCAGTCTCCACTTAAAGTGTTCAGCTTTTTAATTTATATACAGAAAAAAATATTCTGCTTCAAAATGATTAAAATGTTTGGCTGCTTGGAAAGACTCTGCCCTGATATTCAGAGATTAGTTCAGAGATTAACTGTAAACTTAACTTTGCAGTTAAGTTTATAAAATCAGCTGGCCACAAGTTTCCAAGTCTTTTTGTGTGTTGTGACACCTGATAATGTGGAATTCTGGGAACCTGAAAATGACACATCTTTTGAGAGTGATAGTTCTAAACTATGTTCAAATTCTTGATTGCCTAATGGTTGGTTTCTTTGAGCTTCTCACCTAAATGCTTTCAGTCTCTGACCAAAGTAGAAACTTTGTTTACAAATCTCTTACCATCTAGATTTCATATGGTTGCAATAGGGTATTCTAGACTAGGCATACAGACCATGGTAGAGCACAGGCTTTTCTTGTATGTGACTCCTAGGCTTGATTGCTTGTAGAAGAAAGAAAGCAAGGAAGCATGTAAGGAGGGGATTATGCATTTGGCTACTACACCTGACAGATCCTGGAATCGCTGCTCTGATTCAGAAGAGCTATATCTGTGTGTTTTCTGGCTTTTGCTATAATTAGCACCTTTGTACTCAGTAGCACGCTGTTTGCATTAGAGACCTGGTCTTTCTCAGGCTTGTAGTGGGTCACAGTTGCCTACTTTAGAATTAGCTGAGAATGGAAACAATAAGGAGAGGACTCATTGATTTGTGGACTTTGGATGCTCCTTAGTAACCTTCAGAGTTCTGTGGTAACCATATCAGCACCCTGGAAATTGCTGACCTAAAAATCAGACCAGTAACTTCCTGGAACCAGGTGCCCAAAATGTTTAGCAATTTACTGAATGATCCTGACTAAGGAAAACTCTCAGCCAAGTCCACTAATGGAGTTTTTGTATTTTACTCATAGAACAAAAGAGGAAGAAAATAGGAAAACAAGTGAAAAATAATTATTTTGTCTGAATTTGCGTAAGAAGATGTCCCTGAGTGCCTGCCTACAGTTGCAGAGCTCCACATGCCTCTTCTGTGAGTGTGCCTCTCCTTGGAGATGCCATTGAAGGCTTTGCAGAAATGCCAGGGGAGGCCTTGGGTGGCCAGAGCAATAGCACAGTCGGTAGGGTGTTTGCCTTGCACACGGCTGACCCGTGTTCAATCCCTGGCATCCCATATGGTCCCCGAGCATCGCCAGGAGTAATTCCTGACTGCAGACCCAGGAATAACCCCTGACATTGCCGGGTGTAACTCATAAAACAAAATCAAAACAAACAAACAAACAAAAAACAGGGAGGCCCTGGGTTTTTTTTAAAAAAAAAAATTTTAACAATTACAAAAATATTCATGTTTGGATTTCGGCCATACAGTGTTCCAGCACCAGCACCCATCCCTCTACCAGTTCCCATTTCCCACCACCAATGTCACCAATCTCTCCCCCTCCCCCTAGCCTTCCTCCGTGGCAGGTTCTCCATCTCTTCTCTCTCTTTCTCTTTCTCTTTCTCTCTCTCTTTCTCTCTTCCTTCTCTTACATATTTTGGATTGTAATACATATACTAAGAGGTTTTTTTTTGCTGTACTTAATGCTAAGTTCTATGTGGTATTAGACTTTCGACAATTATTGGCACACTGTTCTCTTCTCTGTCTTACCTAACTTATGCTCCCACACGTTTGTTGTAATTTCCACCTTTGACAAGACCTCCTGATCCATGTTTCACCTGACCTTGGATATTGGTATTATAATATATATGTATATGTATATGTATATGTATATGCATATGTATATGTATATGTATATGTATATGTATATGTATATGTATAGTATATGTTGATGTATATGTATATTTATGCCATGCAAATAAATGCAGTTGTTCTATATCTGTCTCTCTCCTTCTGGCTAATTTCACTCAACATGATCCTCTCCATGTCCATCCATTTATAGGCAAATTTCATAACTTCATTTTTCCTAACAGCTGCATAGTATTCCATTGTATAGATGTACCATAGTTTCTTTATCTAGTCATCAATTTTCAGGCCCTCTGGTTGTTTCCAGATTCTGGCTATTGTGAATAATGCTGCTATGAATATAAAAGTTGGGATGGTGTTTGCGCTGCATGTTTTTGGCTTCCCAGGGTATATTCCCAGGAGTGGTATGCCTGGGTCAAATGGGAGTTCAATTTCTAGTCTTTGGAGGAATGCCCATATAGTTTTCCAAAAAGGCTGTACCAGTCGACATTCCCACCAACAATGGATGATGAGTCCCCATTTCCTCACATCCATGCCAGTATTTGTTGTTCTTACTCTTTTGGATATGTGCCAGTCTCTTCGGTGTTAGATGATATCTCATTGTTGTTTTGATTTGCATCTCTCTGATGACTAATAATGATGAGCATTTTTTCGTGTCTTTTGAGGCCCTGGGTTTTGAGCAGATTTGACTCTCTTATTGATACCCACTTGGATGATGAAAACACCAATGAATATGATACTTGTGGTATCACTTGTATCACTTGTCTTCCTGTTGATCAACAATTTGCTCCAGCGGGCGCCAGTAACATCACCATTCGCTGGGAATGAGATCCATTATTGTTACTATTTTGGGCATATTGAATACACCATGGGTAGCTTGCCAGGCTCTGCCATGGCTCTGGGTTCATCCCAGGTGGCCCAGTCTTTTTTCTATGTTAGACCATCACCATCTAGGGCCCAAGGGGCAGATACTTATGGTATCAAGAGAATTTTTGTTTTCATATTTAACCATAGATTGCTGGTTCTTTTTCTTTTTTTAGTTGCTGAGCTATGGGAGTGTGAAAGCAGAAGAGAAGCTGGGAAAAGCGGAATAATCAATTAGAGGTTTAGGATGTAATATATGCCTTGGGGATACCAGTTTTTTGTTTGTTCACTTGGCATTAACTAAACCTTCAGGATGCCTTTCCCTTTTATTGTCCTATAAATTATTTTCCCAGAGCTGCCCCCAATTTCAACCTTAGTGAATTGTTCAACTTTGCATATTCACTTACCTGAAGAAGACCCTGGGACAAATCCTCCAGCAGTTGTAAAACACAATCAGAAAATGGAAATGGCTTTGGGTATACTTTTCTTACTGAGTATGGTCAGTTCACAAAGTTAGGCATTTTATCAAGCCAAGGAATGCATTTGCCAAGGAAAATAATACAGAGATAAAAAAAAAAAACCAGTAAAAGAAGAAGCCATCTTGCTGCTGAATTTTATTCTTAATGAAAAAAGAACTGATACTGTTATGGAAGCCACAGATTCGAACTTAGTGTTATAGGAAGCAGCTCCTATTATCATTGATATGCTTAAGTATTGTAATTAATATATTCATACTGGTGCTATTAGTAAAACATTCCTTTAAATGTGTTATGATTTATGGTTTGCTAGATCACAGTACTACTCCACAAATCTCACTTCCCAGCCAAGGGAAGGCATTACGACAAGTCTGTGCCCCAATTCATGAAGCTCTTACTTCCATTTTTATTCTTATAGTGGGCTGACATTCATACATGACAACTTCCATGGCATCCATTAGGCTATAATGGCTGATGAACCTTATATAATATTCCCCACCCAGTTCCATTCTGTTAGCTGTAGTTAACAAACAGGTTTTTACCTTGCTAAAAATGGCTTGATAATTCTTCCCTTGCCCAGCCCCCATGTGTGTACATGAACTTTGTAATACTAAATACTACTTTCTATATATTCTGGTTGATTTTTTCAGTGTTAGAATAAAAAAAATGCTCAACACTCATGAAATATGAAATATATAAAGGAAGCTTAGCATAGATAAAAGACAAGAAAAAGATAAAGTAACAGACTTCCCATGAGTTCATTGAGTTTGGGTCTTTGCCTTAGTTTAGGCCTCTTCAGGGGAACTCTGTGCATCCTGTGTACAGTTTCTCTTCTGTGGCACAGGGGAGGGGCAGTGAGCAAGGGTAGAGAAACAGTTGGAAAGTAAATTGAGACATCAAACTCCTTGGCCCTCTGAGTCTCAGTGGACTGACCCCAGCATTGTAAATCATAAGTTGGCAGCCAGGATGGATTTGGGACCCTGAGAAAACTGTTATTCCAATCCAAACTTAGCTCTCCACAAGGTCTACATTCAAGCCTGGGCTGCCTTCTGAGCCTGCTGGCATTTCTGATAGTCTATGCTGCTAGCCTCACCAGAGAATTCCAGCCCTGCCATATTTAGAGCCCTGCCTCAGTCAGAGTTCTTAGCTGTTCCATGACATTTTCTGATATACAATCCTAAGCAAGGAAGTGAGTAGGTTGTAGCCTCATGCTTATAGGAAAGCCTGGTCACAAGCAGAGGGGAAGGGACACAGCCCTGCCAGATAGCTTGCCCTTCTCTTCCTTATCATTCCAAAGCTAGCCTACTTTTCAGATATCCCTTCATTCCTGAAAAAACAAGCCCCTCTCTTGGTAAGCCAAAACCTACTCTTTCCAGGGGCCTGTGCAGGCAATAGATCTGTGATTCCTGCATGCATCTTCCTTTAGTGCTTCTGCCTGCAGAAGGAAGATAATGATAGAGCACACTGTTAACTGCACAAGAAACATTTATCCCAGTTACAGTTCTTGTTGAAGGTTTTATAAGTCTTTTCAAGTCCATTTCTCCTAGGTATCTGTTGAATTTGGTCAGAGGTCCTGTGGGAGAATAAATAGTATGATTAGCATTGGGGCCGGAGTGATAGTCCAGCAGGTAGGGCATTTGTTTGCACGCGGCAGACCCATGCCGCCCGAGTTCGATACCCGGCATCCCATAAGGTCCCCGAGCACCGCCAGGAGTAACTCCTGAGTGCAGAGCCAGGATAAACCCCCTGAGATCGCCTGGTGTGACCCAAAAGAAAAAAAAAAAAAGTCTGATTAGCATTTAACTGTCTATGTGAGTAGGGTGTCACAGCCTCACCCCCTGCATAACTGGAAATATTCTCTATTGTGAGCACATTTTCCTGACTTCCAGCTAAAGTCCCTCCACACACCACATTGTCTGCTTGGTCTACTGCTGCCTATGTTTTAAGAAATGAAAACAACCCAAAAGGTTGGCACCCAACTGTGCACCTGGGTCAGGATTGAGTGTAATGTCCTTATGTTCTCTTGATCAACTGAGTCATGTTATGTTCCATCAAAGGAATCACTCAAAGTGGAGGTGGGGAGTTTGTGGGAGACAAATCATATGACTCTTGGTTGTCACATTAACAGTGATTGTCTAGGGGCAGGAGCAATAGTCCAGCGGGTAGGGCATTTGCCTTGCACGCGGCCAACCTGGGTTCACTCCCGGCATCCCATCTGGTTCCCCAAGCACCGCCAGGAGTAATTTCTGAGTGAAGAGCCAGGAGTAACCCCTGAGCATCGCTGAGTGTGACCCAAAAAAAAAAAAACAGTGATTGCCTAAGTTTCTTTGAGTTGGAATTGAATTTAGTTAAATCAAGGTTGGATTCAGAACAATTCAGAACACTGCATATGTACCCCACTTCACACACACACACACACACACACACACACTCACACACACACTCACACACGTGCATGTACACAAGCATGCTCATACAGTACTCTATTTTGTATTTACATCTAATTGAATTACTGTTCAACACATTTCCACAAAGAAGGTGCATAATTTGTTACGGCTGAGATAACCCCTAGAGAAAGTTAATGTGTCCCGTGCAACATGGGCCTTTGGTAAATCAAGTTTGGAACAATAGTCTTCTGGCTTGAAAGCTCTTTTGCTTTTCTTTAATCCCATGTCATTATGGCAATCTGTTTGATACCAGATCTGCATTATAGGCATGTGGGGAACTTTAAGAATTAAGGCAAAATTCCTTTAGGTGGGACCCACACTTTCTATGGAAGAGTGGCCAGACACTTAGCTTCCTCTTCAGAGTTAAAAGGGCAACTTCCCTCACTGTTCTAGTCAGACTCTGGGACTACTTCTGGCCATGCCTCAGGGCTGACCATGTAGTGCTGGGAATTAAACCTAGTCTTCCCACATGCAAAGCATGCATTCCAGCCCAGTTGAGCTATCTCTTTGGAATCTGGTCCACAACTTTTAATCTGTAAAGTACATCTTTAGATAGGGGAACTAGGTATGAAAATTATTTTGTTGTTCTTATGTCATATTGGAACCAGTACTAAGTTAAAGTTAATCTTAAACTTGGAAAGGCACAATCTGTTAAATTGACTTAATTAAAGGAAAGAGTTGGGTCAGTGGATGTAGTTTGATAATAGATCCCATGCTTTCTGGAAGTGAGGCCACTTTAACTCCTCCACTCTATCCCCAATCATGGTCATGGGAAATCCACCCCCAATAAAAAAGAAAAAGGTTTAAGAAAAGTAGAAAGTGCTATTTGAAATAGCCTTAGATAGGTCGCAAAAATCCTTGAATAATTCCTGTATAGATTTCTAAATACCATGGTCGTCAAGTAAAGTGTTTTCCTTATAAAATTTAAATGAGCATGTGTGACAGCCTATGAAGAACTAAACTTCCCTCCAAACAAAATATTTGATATTATTCACACTTTAGTCCTCTGTTATTGTTGGCTTAGATAACTCACATGATATTTTCTTTTGTTGATATTTTTAAAAGAAAGGTTGGAATATCCTTACTCTGCTGGCATAGTAGGGTGGAGGGAAATATGTGAATGCACAAAAGATCTCTCTCTAAACTAAACATGTACAGAGCACCTGAACTTTGTAGTGAACACTGTGTTTAGCATTATTTGCCAAAGCTATAGCCTTACAAATCCATTAATATTCTGCATCCATTTCATTACTGTAATTAAAGAAAAGATTCTAGGATATTTTCAACAAATCAGAGTTCTCAGATCTCAAATTGAAACTAATTTTTAAAGGTCTCAAAAGCCTCATCTTGCTAAGTTATGTTCCTCTCATCAAACTCCTGGAGACTGTACTGTCCAGAAAATGGACTGAGGACCCTAGGAGTTAATCTGTGAATGGCCAGAATGTATTTGGTGGTATTTTACATAACATTGTTTGACACAATGAAAGGTTAAGTCACACCCCACTAAAGAGAGGCTTCGTTCTGAGGCAGCTTTCCTGCTCACCGGACAGCAATGCTCCAGAGAAGTCCTAGAAGCAGACATTTGTTCAGTACTGGAGGCTGATTTGCTGCCCTGCAGAAGCATTGTAAGAAGCCGTGTAGTGGGCGGTTTTTTTTTTTTTTTTTTGCAGACTCAGCAGAGCACTGCCTGCTTAACAACCAGCCTGAAGAATGCTGCAGTCATGTGTCAGTGCTCACCGCAATGATCCTTTCTGTAGCAGACTGGGAGCTTAGGGGAGAGAGTCACACCTCTGCTACTCCCAGCTCTGAGATTTCCATTTGGAACCATGGATTTTAGATGAGATGTTTTAGGGGAGTACCACATTGTGCTTCTAAATCAGAGGTCCTTTAATAAGAGTGGAACTAGAGCCATGATTCACCCCTTAGCCCCAGTCTCAGAGAGAATATATACATTTAAGCATGCCAGTGATTAGAAAGCCCTTACAGCTCAGACAAGGGCTCACCCTGGATGTAGAAGCAGTGGTTCCAGAAGAGGTAGCCAGTGATGACCAGCGACTGAAGAGATAGGACAGTCATCAGGACAATGAGACTGGGCAGTTCTGTTTATGGACAAAGCTCTTGGGTGGGGGTTGGTAATGACGACACCACTCTCTTTTTTTAGAATAAAGCAAATGTCCCTGTAAGGACCACTGTCATCACAGCTAGAATCTTGTATTTGAGACATGTATAATTTCAGCTACCCTGACCCTTATTAAGTACTGGAGCTTTGTTTCACCTGTGAGCCTTACTACCCCCTTCCCACCTTTTTTCCTAAATTGCTGCTGTTCTTGGTATGAAAACAAATTCCAGTATTTATTAGACCAGACCTTTGCTTTTGCTGAGGGTTGATATCACTTATTTTCTTCATCTTTCCTTGTTTTCTACCTATAGGTTTCAATTTTCACAGAACTAATTCCAGATGGGCCATAGGGGACTGGTCTCTCTGGACTGTCTCTCTGGACTGGACTGTATCTACCCTTAATCGTCTCTGACCTTTAGATCAGATGCAGTATGTTCCTCCAAAACAGGTTCATAACTGCAAAAAAAAGTATCAGGAAATAAGTTTGTTTTCCTAAGGGTTTAGGAAGCAGATGCAAAGAAAACTCACTGCACTTCACACCAAAATTCCGATTAGACAATCAGCCAGAGCTTTTCTCTTTCATAGTCCCAGCCCTTCCTCTTTTTCGCTGTACTGCCCTCTTCATCCTTATTCTCACTCTATCCTATGTGCTCTCCAGTTCAGAAAACGGAACTTCCTCAGCTTCTGTAATTCTGCTTCCTCATGTCTGTTACTTAATACTACCCTGAATTAGGAGAAAAGCACCTGCACTGAAGATAAGGACTTTATTTTCAGCCAGAAACAAGTGAATATACATGCTTGTCTGGTGGTAGAAGGGCACAGTTAACTAACAGATATAGTCTCTTCTACCCTGCCCCCAACAGGCAGCAAATTTCTTTTTTGTTTGCTTACTATACTGAAGGCGTCTGTGCTCTTGTAACTGGTATTTGAGTGTCTCTTTTTTTGAATAGATACACACTAGCTTCACACTGTGTACAAAGTGCTACCTTCATCCAGTCTTAATCATTTACTTTTTTCCTTGACTTTCCTTTATTACAAACAGTATTACTGTCAAATATTGTAACCCCAAGTATGTCTTTAGGATAAATTGGCATTTTTTATTAAAAATGTGATTTGTCACATTAAACACTGCTATCGAGACATTTGTCTTCTGACTCTGTAGAAGAGATGTTTCCTATGAAATTGTCTTTTGTTATATATTTATTCATGTCCCACCTTGATTCAGGAAGGGTTTAAGGCAAACCTTTAAGTGCTTGAAGGGTTTAAGTGGGGAAATAAAATTTTGAAGTAGATGGAAAGGAAAAGTGGAAAACAAAGAGAAATACATAAAGTGGACTGATGACTAGAATTATTATAAAAAAGAAAAAACCTCTTTCCCTTTTATTCTGTGCTCCAGGCAGCCTCATATTTGGTATTAAACTACCCAGCAGCCAGTACATTGAAAGAAATCTGATCAGTTATAAAATAATTCACAACTGAAAACAAAGCCATGGCTTGGCAGACTCATATAAAGTGAGAAAATGTTTTTGGGGCTACGAGTTCATATGAAACCTTATCATCCTTGCGTCTACCCAGTTTTTCTCAAGCCCAATTTGGGCCCAGAGCAGAAGTCTGCTTTTTGGTGCTGATTATCTTGGGTGGGGAGAACCCTGGCCAAGACAGATAATCAAACCACTCCCCTACCTCCAAGGGTGACCAAATAAGAGGGTAGTATTCAAAGCAGATGTGACATTCCAACACACAAACCCTCCTTTCTCCTAAAAGCTCCGAGAAAGAACTCAGGAAGTGAGACTAGCAGTGTATAAGGGCTCTATATCTTTAAGCAAGGTCCAAAACACTCCTGAGAGGGCATTTCCTCTCAGCAAGATACTGGGCTACCTGACGCGAGCAGGCAGGATGCTGGATATATATGCAGTCTTCTTGCTGCCCAGACTGAGGACAAGGATCCCTGCAGGGAGTTAGGGACCAGAGGTACCTGTAGGTGCCAGAGAAGAGACTCCGGGAGTATCCGCACCAACCTGGGAGACAGGAGCCAGAAGAGAATGATCTGATAAAGACGAGGAGGTGTCAAGAATCAGATAGAAGGGAACCGAGCCATAGTCCAGTGGGTAGGGCATTTGCCTTGCATGCGGCCAACCTGGGTTCGATCCCTGGCATCCCATATGGTCCCCTGAGCACTCCCAGGAGTAATTCCTGAGTGCAGTGCCAGGAGTAACCCTGAGCATTGCCAGGTGTGACCCAAAAAAGCAAAAAAAAAAAAAAAAAAAAAACATATAAAATGTGAGGAGGCCTAGACCAAGTAAAAGGATGCTTATTAGCTTTTCAGAAGTCACCAAGGACCCTCTGACCATGCAGTCAGTGGGTCAGATAGATGTGCAATGAAACTCTGACCCAAAGCAGAAGCAAAACCAGATCTTATGCACCTGAGTGACAAAAAAAAAGCATGGTTTATACCCATATTTGAAAGCAGAGTCCCACAAGCACATGGCTGGCATTGTGAATATGTATACAGTGGATATGGGGAAAGTTGGAAACCAAACTCTGCTGACCTCTCAGTGTTTTTGCCACAATAGTCCCCAAGAACCTCCATGAGGGTCACAGAGTTACAGGAAAAAGCCCTGTTCCCAGAGACAGGACACCCAAGTTTCTGTTCTTCCCCTAGCCCCTGCAATGCACTAGAGCAGAATATTTATTTTCCCAGACTTTACTGCAATTTCTTGAATATTTAAAATTTGGGTACTAATACTTCATTAGCCAACCTCATCCGCTTATTAGTAAGGCCTAATAACCTGCTGTCTGTGACTTCTCAGAAAAAAATGACACAATGCTGGGAGGGAGTGGTATCACTATAAAAGAGACATTCCTCAACAGTGCTGGGAGGATGGGTGATTTATAGGTTGGGCATGACACCTTGTATAATTTCTTTCTCAGGCCTAGAGCTAAACATGATCTGGACAGATTCAGCTTTGCGTTGTGGGAAGGTTCTCACACTGTGAGTTTCACAGTGTGAGAACTTTCCTACGGTGGGTAAGAGGAAGAGTGCAGAATCTGAACAACAACAACAAAAAGCCTAATTAGACAATTTGAAAGTAAAAAGACCAGTCTGTTAAATTGTGTCCCCTTTAAAGTCTGAACACAGGTTTTATAAAAGCAAGCCCCCCAGACTGCCATTATATGTGATGTATGTCTGAACAGACATCATTGATGAGTCACACAAGACAGGAGAGTGACTCCAAGGATCCGGTCTGGCAAAATAAAAAAAAAAAAAAGGATTTAATCATATGGGATACCTACCTCCAACAGTCCCCACTCACATGGGAATAATTTTACTTGCAATGTCTGGTACATTCTGTGGTGTGGACACCCAGTACAACCTATAGAGGACACAGAAAGAATATTATCAGTGCAGAAAAATGAAAACGTAAGAACCCATGGCTCAACCCAATAATATAGGAGGGCAACTATCTTCCCTGGCCATTTTCTGGGTGACAAAGTAGGAAAAAGTTATACAAGAAGAAGAAAGTCAAGATATAGGAACCTGCTGGAAGCATCAACCTCTGGGAATCCACAGAAGAGAGTAGGACATTAGAAAAACAGACAGCTCCAAAGGGAATAAAAGAAACCAAATGAGGCGGTGGAACAGGCCTACTGGGAATATGATATGACACTCACAGAAAAGGAGGTATATTTTCTAGTTAACAACTGATCTGTTTCATGGGGGGATTAAAGTCCCTTGATTCTTTTACAGATGTTTCCAGCTGAAGGTCTGGGTTTGGTTATAAATACCATTTATTATATCTGACCTGCAGTTTAATTTTACCCACATATACCGTGATCCACTATTTGAATGCTTACTGCACTCCAAATCAGCTTACTAATAGACTTCCTTTGCTGTATCTTCTTCATCCCATACTCTGTGTCCTTCCCAGATGGCAATGTGAAACTTCCCAGGATGTTTAATTTATTGTATTACTGAATATGACTTATAATAAAATTTGACCCAGCTTAAATTCTGGCATAATCTTAATCAAATATTTATGAGTGAAAAATTATTATAAGTTATATGTAGGTAAACAAGAGACAAATAAAATATATTTATTTTTATTTTAGGGTCACACCCAGCCAGGGCTCAGGTCAGTCAGTCCTTGTGGTGCTTAGAGACTGTTATGGCTTCAGATCTCAAATCTAGACCTTCTAGATGCAAAGCATGCACTCCAGCCCTTTTGAGCCATCTCTCCAGTCCATGAAGTTACTAGTGTATCAGGGGCTGGAGCCATAACACAGTGTGTAGGGCATTTGCCTTGTATGCTGCCGACCCGGTTCAATCCTCGGCATCTCATATGGTCCCCGAGCACCGCCAGGAGTGATTCCTGAGCGAAGAGCCAGGAGCAACCCCTGTGCATCGCTGGTGTGACCCAAAAAGCAAAATAAATTAATAAATAAATAAAAATTACTAGTGTATCAGAGATTAACAGTGTTTGCAAGATATCACTTTTGATCATTGTAATATTTTTTTATTTCCAAACCCCCAATCAAGTTTCTTTTATTCCCCAATCATATTTCTCAAATATTTCCTCAGTAACAGTTTTGAACATAAGAGCAAAAGTATTATTAAAAGGTTTTCTTCCCCATATCTGTGATTCTGTGGAGCAGTATTTTTCAACCTTTTATTGAATATAGCCCCCTTCTGACTTTGTTTCCACCCGTGTCACCTCATCTCTTGCCTTGGGACACATTTACATGATTTTCACCTGTCATCCCCCTTGAATATCCTGGGGAGCCTTTAGGAGGCCTTAGACTCCCTCAGTTGAGAATGCTGGTCTAGAAGACAATGCCAAACTATGTAGGAAAGCAACCACTTTTTTTTTTCATTGAATCATCTGGCAATACACCATTCCAAAGATGTTCATGATTAGGTTTCAGTCATACAGTGTTCCAACACCCATCCCTCCACCAGTGCACATTTTGCAACACCAATGTGTCCTCGAAAGCAACAATTCTTTAATCTGAAAAAAAATTCAGAAGGACATATTGGTGATAGTTCATCCCCCCTGGAGAGCTAGTGTCCAGGATTTCCTTACCCTAAATTGGGTGTCTGTAATGGGTCATTTCCTGAACCAACACTTGATCACTTGACTTCCCGTTGATCATCAATTTGCTTGAGCAGGCACCAGTAACATCTCCATAAGTCCAGTCGATAGCAAGTGTAGCCCAAGGGCATCTGCTTGCTCCAGGAACAAAAAAGAGCCTCAAACCATTCCATCAGGTCATGGGAATAAGGTCTATAATTGTTACTGGTATTTGGCATTTCAAATATGACACAGGTAGCTTGCCAGGCTCTGAACCATACTACCAATAATCAGACCCTTTGTGGAGGAGGAAGATTCCTCTATTTCTATCTTTTCTTTTCTGGGTCCCTCCTTGAGCAATAAATTTTGCTTAGCATTATTGATATGAAGTATATGTCCTCTAAGACATCTTTCAGCTGTGCAATAATGACTACATTTAAAATACTGTCCTTCCATTCCTCAAAAAACTAGAAATTGAGTTTCCAATTGACCCAGTAATACCACTACTGGGAATATACCCTGAAGGCTCTAAAACACACTAGCATAAACACCATCTGCACTTCTATAGTTCATTTGCAGCACTTTTCACAATAGCCAAAATCTGGAAGCAACCTGAGTGCCCAAGAACAGAAGACTGGATAAAGAAACTATGGGATATCTATACAGTGGAATACCACACAGTGATAGGAGGAATGAAATCATTAAATTTGCCTATAAGTGGATGGACACAGAGTATATCATGCTGAGTGATATGTGTCAGAGAGAGGGACCGATATAGAATAACTGCATTCATTTGTGGCATATTAAAAATAGCATGAAACTAATATCCAAGTTCAGGGAAAACAGGGGCTATGAGGACTAGTCAGTGGTTGGATTCCACCACAAGTGTGTCAGAGGCAGAGGGTAGTTAAGATAGAGAAGAGACCAGTTGGAAATGATCATTCTGGATGAGAACTAAGTGTTGAAAGTTGGTAAAAAGGATATATATGATAACCTTTCAGCATCTGTATTGCAAAGCACATCAGTATCTGTATTGCAAACCACAGTGCAATAGGAGAGAGAGAGAGAGAGAGAGAGAGAGAGAGAGAGAGAGAGAATGGACTGGTGATGGGGGTAGTTGGTGTGGGGTAACTGGGGGGTGGAAAAGAGGAAACTGGGGACATTAATGCTGGTAAATGTATGTTGGTGGAGCAATGGGTGTCAAAATGGGTTTCTGCATGACTGAAACCTAATCAGGAACAGCTTTGTAATGGTCTATCTCTCAGTTATTCAGTAAAATAATTTTAAATAAAATACGTTCCTTAAAAAAAAAAATCATGACTAAATAAATAAGTGAAATACTGTCCTTTCAGGGCTGGAGAGATAGTGTATTGGATAAGGCAGTGGCATTGAACATGGCCTACCTAGATTTGATCCCCAGCACAAAATGTGGCTCCCGGAGCATCACTGCTAGGAACATCCCTTCACCTACTCACTTATCCATCACAAAGCTACAGGCCTTCAGATATCCCCAACCCCCAGATCCCCAGTTAAGACAGTGTTCTTTCTAGCCATCTCCTTAGTTTCCTGTGGTGAACTACAAAAAATGTCTATAATATATGGTATAACAGATAACTTAACCACCCTATCGTTACAACAGAAGCAATAATCCAATAATTTACACACACTTCTCCCCCATCCTAACAGAATTGAGTAGAGACACTACAATGCCCTTGAGGCAATCAAAGTGTGAGAATTACATGCTATTTCCCAAAGTCCCTCCACCACCTGCCTTGCTCCCTGGGATTGCCTGCTTTAGCATCTCAGTAAATGAGAGGCTCAGAATCAGAATCAGCAACGGAAGCACCTGCAGGCAGCTGCCAAGTTTACAGGTTATCTCCTGGGGGTCTGGAGGGGGGCCTTCCTTCCTTCCTCCGTTTTGCTCCATCTGGGGCAGGAGCCCCAGAGAGGGAGTGACACTCGTTTTCACACTCAGTCCTCTACTACCACAGGCTTCTTCAAAACTTTGTTTACTCAGTTAGAATGACCTAGCATGCAAACTTGTGGGCTCAGGCTAATTCCAACTCCCACAGCAGCCCAGGAACTATGCAGGTCAGATTGGGAAATAGCACCCCTGGTTATTTAGAAATGTGCTTGGAATTTACTGGGAGGTTGGTTTTGTTTTTCAGCTCTGCTCACTGTACTGGTAGAAAACAATGAGTGTTGCTTATCCTTTATTCTCTCTAGCATCAATGCTTCTCAAGGGAAATATTTGCCCTATGATTCTCCAGAGGGATGTGATGACATGGAATTAGTTCCTATAGCCAGGTATCTGGGAAAAATAATGGAAAGGCTTGAGAAATTATAAACAAAAGTAAAATGTGAAAATACAAGCTCATGATTTATATTCAATGTTAAAAAGAAAGGAGAGAAACTGCTTCAAAAGTGACACGTGATGTAGAGAAATAGATATATAATCTTTGCTAGTGACAGGGGGGGAATGCAATATAGGAGGGGATTATACAGAAAACAAATTTTCTTCTTTACCAGAGAACTGGCATGTAAATCTTCTTGAATTTGCACATTTTCCCAGTGTTGTTTTTGTTGTTGTTGTGAGAGCCATTCCCTGAGGTGCCAGGGGACCTCCAGGCCATGATGAGGGGGAGGACTTAGCAGGGAATGCGATGTCAGGAATTAAGACCAGGGCCTCATACATGCAAGGTGCTCTACTACTTACTTTATGTGCTCACCCTTCAGTGTTTATTTTTATATCCTGCCCCAAGATCTAGTTGTAAGTCCTTTCCCCTTTCCCAGATGTACTTACTCCTGCCTCCCACCACCACCACAATTTGAATAAGAGACCCCTGAGGATAAACTGAGCATACAGTTGTGGAAAGCCTCTCTCTCTCCCTTTACTTAAGTTTTGACAGCATCCACAGAAGATGAAATCTTCTGGGGATGTGAGTGAATGACCAGGTGGGAGGAGTATGTAAAAAGAAGAACCTAGCCCTCAATTAGTGAATGACAGTAATGCCTTTCAAGTACTGTGGCACACCCCAGAGCTAGGTGAGAGACGCTCAGGAAAAGAACTGAAGATCCTATCTTATTAACTGCCCTAATCACCCCTCCTTGCTCAGAACTTCATTTAACTTATCCAACCACCTGGCCCAGAAACACATCAGTGATTATGAAAGAGATAATATTTTGCCTTTTCTCTTGCCAGGATTTCCTTTATAAACTTATTTAAGGAAAGTTGAAATGAAACTAATGTCTTGGATTGAGGGTGGGGAAGAATAGGTTTTTTGGGGGTGGTCCCCCACCTTTAATTTTAAGCAGTCACACCTCTGTTTCAAATCCCACCCTTTGTATCTCTAACTCTATTTTAAAGGTTGGACTCTGCGCAAAGCAGCAACAATAATTGCGAAACCACTGTGGATAATGAAAGCTTTTGGTCTTGGAAAGGGAAAAATGAAAAGACCTGTTCAGAATTGCAGGGCCAGGGAGTCTGGCAGTTTTTCCTCATATTTTTAAGTGATAGACAAATTATTAGTTACCACATGTATAATTTATTGGTAATTGCTCTAATTTGCCTAAATTTCTAACTTGCCAGTTTGTGGAGATCAACTTTTGCATTCTTAAAATAAGAATCATGTGGTAAGGTAATAAAGTAGATACTAAGTCAGAATCCTGTGCAAATATAAGTATTGCTATTGTAATTTAGAAAAGTCAGATAAAATGTCAGCATCTAACTTCTTAGATACCTAGTGACAGGTAACACTGGGATTCAAATGCTCTGCACATGTTTCGCTTTTGTAAGTTATTTTGTGAGTATTTCGCTTATGTGAGCATAGTGAGTTTTGTTGCAGGCTACTTAATGTTTCCTTCTTCCTGCATTTTGCAGAAGGGATGTCAAATCACATGTATATTTAACATGAGACTCACAGACATGGGGGCAGAGCTGCTTACTTGCTCTCCCCTGTGCCCAGCCGCTCACAAGGCACCTGGGAGGGATGGCGGGTTCTAGCCCTGGCCCGCTACCACAGCAGAGCCTCCGCCAACAAGCCAGAGCGACCCCCCTCACTCTATGAGGGCCTCCATTTTCCACATCCGGACTTCCCTCTCATCAGAACTCCACCCAGCAGACCAGCCTATCACAGTCCGCTCATCGAGATCCACCCTACAGCAGTCTTTTTTTTATTTATTTATTTTTAAAAGTATTTTATTATACCACCATGCCAGTAGCAGACCAGCCTACCACAGTCCGGCTCATCGGGATCCACCCTGCAGCAGTCTTTTTAAGTCCAGCCCAGAACTCTATCACAGCCCAGCTCGTGCAGCCACTTGCGCCACGTGGTTCATCAATAAATGCTGGATTTAGAGATGACTACAAGAGTCTGCTACCAGCACGGCAGAGCCTGGCAGGCTACCCGTGTCGTATTTGATATGCCAAATACCAGTAACAATTATAGACCTCATTCCTATGACCTGATGGAACGGATTGAGGCTCTTTGTGTTCCTGGAGCAAGCAGATGCCCTTGGGTTCTACTAGCATGAGACAGGACATATGGAGATGTTACTGGTGCCCGCTCGAGCAAATCGATGATGAACAGGAAGACAGTGATACAGTGATGTCAAATCACTTCTGTGGGTGAAGTAGGGCAGAGCTGCACCTACCATGGGGTGCAACCAAACTAGATTAGCACAGAACATTTGTTTCTTTTGCAAACCAAATGGTCTGCTGCACTCAAAAAGTAATTCAATGACTTGAGATATGACTAGATACAGTTAGGGGTTGAGGAGAGAACCTAAAGGGCCCCAGCACATTTTTTGTATGCAGGAGGCCTGGATTGGATACTCTGCACTGCAGAGTCACCCAGCCCCACAAGGAGTTACCTCTGAGCAAATGCATGGGAGTTGCCCCTGAGCAATGCTAGGTGTAGTTTGAAAACAAAATATCCTAAATGCAAAATGTCTTTCTGTGACCAGTCAGTCAATTTCTCTCTGGTCTTGGATTTCCTCCCATGTATCCTCAGAAACATCTTATATTTCTTTTACTGTATAGCCAAACAAGCTGAGGTCTCATTCTTCCTCCTCCAGCTGTGAAACTGTCAACTCCTTTCTGCTAACTGAGCTCACTTCTTGATTTGTGAGAGGCTAGAACACAGCTCAGCATTTGGTTCCCAGGTTTAAAGGTGTGGTCCAGAAAATGGCAGAAAGTAGGAAAATGAAGTTTTTAGCTGAACTTTGAGAAATTGGAAACTGAGATGACAGAATAAATGTGGATTGCTCAGGACATTTTGAAAAGTCACTCTTCTGCCCAACTCAGCTTGCAAACATCCTGGGACTGATAAAATTCCTTCGCAATTCATCAGAATTTAACTTTGGCTCAATCTGTCAAAGTCAAAATCACATATCTCAAGAGTATCATTTGACCACAGGTCAAATCTATTATCACAAACACAGTGGATGTTCCTGAATAGCATTCCAAAACACAGCTGATGTCCTCATGTATTGAGCAAGTCAAATACCAAATAGTACCAGAAAACAAAAATAAATTAGATAATCCCTGATAATTTTATTGAAATTAGGATACTTTCCAAAGTGAACACATGGCATTTAGAAAATGTCCAGATTCCTGGAACCTGAAATGAGTCTGTCAGTGACTAAGAACTTACACTAAATTTAGAAGCTATACTTATAGCCTCATGACTTCCTTAGTATACTATTAGCACGTTCATCCCAAGGAGGATGACCAGATGAGTCTCCTGCCTTAATGCTTGCTCAGTCAATGTTCAGAGAAGAAAGGGACATCAAGGGCATCCAGATAGGCAAGGAAGAAGTCAAGCTATCATTATTTGCAGATGACATGATATTATACCTAGAGAAACCTAAACTCTCTACCAAAAACTCCTAGAAACAATAGACGCATATAGTAGAGTGGCAGGGTACAAAATCAACACCCAAAAAGTCAGTGGCTTTCCTATATACAAATAACGAAAGAGAAGAAGGGATATTAAGGAAACTATTCTATTCACAATTGTGCCACAGAAAATCAAATACCTAGTAATCAACTTATCCATGTATGTAAAGGACCTGTACAAAGAAAAACTACAAGACATTGCTCCAAGAGATAAAAAGAGGACACAAGGAAATGGAAACACACTCCTGTTCATGGATGGGGGAGAATCAACATTGTCAAAATGGTAATACTCCCTAGAGCTCTGTACAGATTCAATGCAGTCCTATGAGGATACCAATGACATTCTTGAAAGAAATTGACCAAACGCCTCCTGAAATTTGTACGGAACAATAAAACCCCCAAGGATAGCTAAAGCAATCCTCGGAAAAGAAGATGGGAGGCATCACCTTTTCCCAACTTCAAACTGTACTACAAGGCAGTAGTAATTAAAACAGCATGGTATTGGAATAAAAACAGACCTGTGGACCTATGGAATAGAATTGAGTATCCTGGACACCCAACCTCAAACACATGATCATTTAATCTTTGATAAAGGTGCAATGAGTCTAAAATGGAGTAAGGAAAGCCTCTTCAACAAGTGGTGTTGGGAAAATTGGGCAGCGACATGTAAAAAATGAATTTGGACCTGTGTCTAACACCATGCACAAAAAATCAGATCAAAATGGATTAAAGATCTCAATATCAGACTTGAATCCATTAAGTACATTGAAGAAAATATAGGAAAAACCCTCCACCATATTGAAGCTAAAGGCATCTTCAAAGGTGAAACATCACTAACAAAGCAACTAGAAGAAAAGATAAACATATGGGACTACATGAAACTAAAAGCTTCGCACCTCAAAAAGAAACAGTGACTAAGATACAAAAGCAGTCCACAGAATGGGAAAGAATATTCACCCAATACCCATCTGATAAGGGGTTAATATCCAGGATATATCAGGCACTGGTAGAACTTTACAAGAAGAAAAATAAACAACCCCATCAAAAATGGGGAGAAGAAATGAACAGAAACTTCAGCAAGGAAGAAATTCGAATGGCCAAAAACATATGAAAAAATGCTCATCATCACTAATCATCAGAGAGATGCAAATCAAAAACAACAATGAGATACCACTTTACACCACAGAGACTGGCACATATTCAAAAGAGCAAGAACAACAAGTGCTGGCGTGGATGTGGGGAAAAGGGGGACATCATCCATTGTTGGTGGGAATGCCGGCTGGTACAGCCTTTCTGGGAAAACAATATGGACTTTCCTCCAAAGACTAGAAATTGAACTCCCATTTGACCCAGCCATACCACTCCTGGGAATCTACTCTGGGAAACCAAAAAATACGCAGTGGAAACACCATCCCTACTTTTATGTTCATAGCAGCATTATTCACAGTAGCCAGAATCTGGAAGCAACCAGAGTGCCCGAAAATCGATGACTGGATAAAAAGCTTTGGTACATCTACACAATGGAATACTATGCAGCTGTTAGGAAAAATGAAGTTATAAAATTTGGCTATAAATGGATGGACATGGAGAAGATTATGTTGAGCGAAATTAGCAGAAGGAGAGAGACAGATACAGAATGACTGCATTTATCTGCATGGCATAAATATATATGTACATATTATGATACCAATATCCAAGGTCAAGTGAAACATATATCAGGAGGTCTTGTCAAAGGTGGAAATTATCACAAAATGTGGGAGTCAGAGGTTAGGTAAGACAGAAAATGGAACAGTGTAGCTAATAAGTCGAGGGTACTAATGCCAACCTAGAACTTGCGCATGAAATAGAGGCAAAAGGATACACATGACAACCTTTAGTGTATGTTCTCTAATCCATGGTCTGGAAGGGAAGGAAAAGAGAAAGAGAGAGAAAGGGAAAGAAATAAAGAACTCCATGGAGGTGGGCTGGGGAAGGGGGAGGGAAC
>JAJIBD010038952.1:0-51640 GCA_021461705.1 Cryptotis parvus | reverse complement strand
GTCCCCCTGTCCTTCGCCAACTATAAGACCAAGATGACTGCCCTCCGACACCCTGATGGATCTATCACATCTTCCAGAAAGGCAATGGAGAAGATTATCCATGACTTCTACTCAGATCTCTTTGATAGCCACATCCACCTGCCCACATACCAAATTTCACAGGATGGATATGTCATTCCCAACATTCTCCCTTCTGAAATCCAACATGCCATTTCGTCGGTAAAGAAGGGAACAGCACCAGGCCCAGACAAAGTCAGACCCAAACACCTGAAGAATCTGCCATCGGTATTCATCAATACACTAGCTCGACTCTTCACACGCTACCTGTCCGAATGCATGCCCTCCCAATGGAAAACCAGCAGGACAGTTCTACTGTTCAAGAAGGGAGACATTCATGACATCGGCAACTATCGCCCCATCTGCCTGTTGTCTGTCATCTACAAGCTGTTTACACGAGTCATCCTGAATAGGATTGGCAGAACACTAGATGAAGGACAACCATGCGAGCAAGCTGGCTTCCAGAAAGAATTCAGCTCAATCGACCATATCCACACAGTAACCAAGCTCATTGAGGTTTGTAGGGAGTACAAGATGCCGCTCTGTCTCACGTTCATTAATTTAAAGAAAGCCTTTGATTCTGTGGAAACTGAAGCAGTCATCAAAGCCCTAGCCAAACAGGGTGTTCAAACCCAATACATCAAGATCCTTCGTGAACTGTATTACGAATTCACCACCAGGATCTCACCATTCTACAAGGAAGTGATCATTGATGTCAAAAGAGGGGTTCGGCAGGGTGATACCATTTCACCAAACTCTTCAGCGCCACCCTCGAGAACATCATGCGACAATTAGAATGGAAGGAATGGGAGTGAAGATAGATGGTCGGCAACTACACCACCTCCGCTTCGCTGATGACATCGTTCTAATAACACCAAACATTAGCCAAGCGGCACAAATGCTGGCTGACTTCGACCGAGAATATGGAAAGATAAGTCTACTGCTGAATCTAAAGAAAACTATGTTTATGAAAAAATGAACTAGTTCCAGAGGCCCCATTCACTCTCAATGCTACAGACATCTCTGAATGCAGCAGTTATGTGTACCTAGGTCGAGATGTCAACATGATGAACTGCCCTAAAACCTGAGCTGCGCAGGAGGAAGAGAGCGGCATGGAATGCCTTCAAAGGCATCGAAGAAATAGGTAAAAGGACAAAGAACCTTCGATTCGGGGCACATCTCTTCAACTCCACCTTTCTCCCTGCATTAACATACGCCTCAGAGACCTAGGCCTTACGAAAGCAGGATGAGAATGCTATTCGGGTCTCCCAGAGAGGAATCGAAAGAGCTATGCTTGGAATATCACGCCTCACTCAAGTGAGAGAAGGAATCGGAGTTCTGACCTCCGTCACAATTCCAGAATCAGGGACACTGTCTCGTTTGCCAAGGCATTGAAAATCAGATGGGCTGGACATGTAATGCGATTTGGAGATAACCACAGGACTAGAGCCATTACCGACTGGATCCCACAGGTTGTCAAAAGATCATGTGGCCGCCCACCTACAAGATGGTCAGACTTCCTTGTCAAGACTTTGAAGGAACGGTTTGAGGCTCTTCATATTCCTGAATCAACCAGATGCCATTGGGCTACATTGGCATGTGATAGGGTCCAATGGAAATGTTACTGGCGCCCGCTCAAGCAAACGATGAATAACGGGATTCAAGTGATCAAGTGATCTCCTTTTGGGCATGATTTGCAGTACAGATCGTCAGAGGTTATCATGTTTGTTCCTTTACCCAGAAAGTCTTTTGGCTCTCCTTGTGACCAGCTGCTCACGAGGCGCCCAGGAGGGATGGTGGGTCCTAGCCCTGGCCTACCACCCCAGCAGAGCCTCGCAACAAGCCAGGCGACCCCCCCCACTCCATGAGGGCCTCCATTTTCCACATCCGAACTTCTCTCTCGTCAGAACTCCACCTAGCAGACCAGCCTATCACAGCCCGGCTTTGCGGCCGCTTGCTGCAACACGGTTCATCAATAAATGCTCGACTTAGAGATGCCTACAAGAGTATGCTACCTGCACGGCAGAGCCTGGAAAGCTACCCTTGTTGTATTTGATATGCCAAATACCAATAACAATTATAGACCTCATTCCGGAATGGATTGAGGCTCTTTATATTCCTGGAGCAAGCAGATGCCCTTGGGCTCTACTAGCATGAGACAGGACATATGGAGATGTTACTGGGGCCCGCTTGAGCAAATCGATGATGAACGGGAGAGACAGTGATACTTGCAAATGGTTTCTTCTATTTCCATTCTATTCATGTTGTTTAAAAGCACAAACAGGGGCCGGACCGATAGCCCAGGGGTAGGGCGTTTGCCTTGCTGCGCCGGCCCATGCCGGCCAGGGTTCGATTCCCAGCATCCCATATGGTCCCCCGAGCACCGCCAGGAGTGATTCCTGAGTGCAGAGCCAGGAGAAACCCCTGAGCATTGCCGGGTGTGACCCAAAAAGCAAAAAAATAAATAAATAAATAAATAAATAAATAAATAAATAAAAGCACAAACATTTTTAATTGAATAGTTTAATTGTTTTCTCGAGCAAATTGATGAATAATGGGATTCAAATGATCAAGTGAAATAAAGCCAACAAAGACTTGAAATATTACATAGGACTTAATTATCTAAATTATCCCAGCAGAGCTTCTTTAAAATAAACACCAAGAGCATGCAAGTAGAAAGGAAATGACAGTAGACAGAAACTTTAATCCATAGATAGAAATAAACAACACTTTATTTGTGTTCTTTATTATTCGCATTGATACTAAAATGCTGTAGAGACACTCCAGTTTCCTGTTCAGCATGTAAGAAATTAGGACTCCTCAATCCATCTTGATATGTAACAAAACATACAACTTGCCACCACTTGAATGTAATTAGGGTATGTTGTGCTGAGGGTAGCTGGTAAGAAGGAAGGGGGAAGGTATAGCATGACCTCTCTTTCATGTGGGACTTAAAGACACACAGCAAGGTTGCAATAAAGATAAAGATAACACAAAAGGAGAACTGGTCTACACAAGTGAGTTTGGGGGGTTGTTGAAAGGGCGGGGAATTGGGGTCTTTGGGGGAGAGAGGTGGGTATGCTGGTGGTGTGTGTAGTGTTGGAATTGTGTTCACAGAAACTCATTAGCAGAATTGTAAATCACACAACCTCAGTCAATGGCTAATTTTTACTAAGCATTTACTGTCTCAAGAATAATACACTCATCACTGCACAGCTGATGGCATTTTCCTTTTAGGTGTGAAGAAAGTGGGCCGTAAAGAAGACAAAGTAAGTTTCCCAGAGTCACCCACCTGGGAATACCAGGTGCCAAAACTGGGCTGCTGCTGGCTGCTTAGGTATAGGAAAGTCGCCAGCTTCCTCAGAGGGACTCCCAGCGAGCTTCAGAGCCAGGACAAAGATGAGATCACTGGCCAGGCGAGCAGCAGATCCTGCTCAGGGGCAGGCACCACCACATTCAGAGCCCACCACTCCTTGGACTTTGTCCTCTCTGGACTCCATCTGTCTCTTGCGATGGCACATCCACCCTCGCTCTCCTGACTGGTGCCCTTGCTTACAGGATGAGGGTGATTAGTCAAGGTCAATGTAACAGTCCTGGTATTTTTTTTTTACTTTTTGGGTCACACTGGGTGACGCTCAGGGGTTACTTCCTGGCTCTTTGCTCAGGAATTACTCCTGGTGGTACTAGGGGACCATATGGGATGCCGGGAACAAACCCTGGTCGGCGGTGCAGGGTAAATGCCCTACCCGCTGTGCTATCACTCCGGCCCCCTGTAATAGTCCTGTTAAGTGGAAAAGGTTCAATGATCTTAGACTTCAGCACAAAAACTGTATATCTCCACCAGAGGAGAACCAAATGCATCATTAATGAGTCGCCACATTTTGAAAGTAATATTTATTTTCTGAGCAGTCGATCTCAGCAGTGAAGTGAAACATTCGGTAATCCATGTAAATAGATGCCTGTGTATGTACATAGACGTCACATATGTAAATAGACACAAGCCATTCCGGCTTTGTTCTATTCAAAAAGCAAAGAGTTGTTAACATACTTCTGAAGATTTTCAGAATGACTGATTGATTACAAGTGGCTTTTAACTCAGGTCACTCAAGTCACATTGGACTGGAAAAACAGCATTAACCTTTAATAAAAGTCTGTCATTTGAACTTTTGAAATCAGGCACTAGCTCCTCTCCAAGTATGAGAGAAGATGCAATTTATTCAGACATTATACTGTTTAATATACATTGGTAACCTGTCGTATAGTGTAGTCACCTTCATCAGTGACGTTTAGCTCATGCTGTTTCTCCTCTACTCTGCTTTAGCGAGGGCTTCTTGCATTAAACCACATGACCCAATGTCTGCTGGTTTCCTTTGAAGCTTCCTCACCTCTCGGTCTTCATAGACTTGAAAATGAGGTAAAGTTTCGTTCAGGAAATGGTTTTGGCTTAAGTTTAGGCATTGGCTTGTTTAATCTTCTATCCAGACTTGCTAGCATGTTTTCCATATGAGAAATAAGAACACTTCATTGTTTTAATAGCTCGTGTGTTCTCCAAAGCTGCAATTTAATTTCCTTCAAGAGTGTTTTCCTTTTAATTCACAATGTGTTTCACCTACCCAGTGCAAGAGACCCAGCTCTTTTTCCTACCTTATCTCCCAACCCGCCTCCCTCTATTAGCTTCATCATTTCTGGCTTTTTGAGTTAAAGTAAGAAAGTTCTACTCTTCTTCTCACTTAAAATATTTAGAGGCTGTTGTAAGCTTATGAATTGGACAAATTCAATATGATTATACAGTTCAATATGATTATACACCTTCTTCAGGGAAGAAGGTGAGGTGAGGGTAAGGAGTAAGTCAGGGGTGAGCAGAATAGTCAGAATGCACTCAGCATGTACCGACCACATTAATCATCATAGAGGGGAGGGGTCAAAGAGCCCCAAAACATTGAAGTAGTAACATTCAGGATTACTGATCACAGACCACCATGGCACAGAAAATAATAATGGAAAAGTTTGGAATATTGTGATTATTAACAAAATGTGACACAGAGATATAAGTGAGTGCTTGCTGTTATAAAAATGGCACCGATCAACTTTTCTAAGGATTGCTTCAAACTTTATATTTAGGGGAACAGAAATTGCAAAGTCATAATAATCCAAAGTACAATCAAAACATTTTTTAAAAATTGTTTACGGGGCCAGAGCGATAGCCCAGAGGGTAGGGTGTTTGCCTTGCACGTGGCCGGCCCATGCTGGCCCGGGTTCGATCCTCGGCATCCCATATGGTCCCCCAAGCACCGCTAGGAGTAATTCCTGAGTGCAGAGCCAGAAGTAACCCCTGAGCATTGCCGGGTATGACCCAAAAAGCAAAAAAAAAAAAAAAATTGTTTACCTTCATTCACCATGATATACAAAGTTGTTCACAATGCAGCTGTTTCAGGTATTCAATATTCCAACACCAGTTCCACCACCAATGTGCCCTTTCCACTACCAAGGTCCCTAGTTTCCCACCCACCCAAGCCTGCTCCCTTAGTAGGCACTAATTAATTTACCGTATATTGCTTATTATAACATATATCTCATTATGATAGTGTATCAGTATTGTAGCAGCCATATACTCCAGGAATTCCAAAATCTTTAATGAGGTGGTAAAGTTGGAGTTGAATTTTTAACTGGATATTGGCTTTGGGGGCATGGGCGTGGCTTCCAGGTCTTCCAGAAGAATGGAGATGGGGGGAGGTAGCCTGTCCCTGACTCTGTGAAAGCCTGGAGATTTCAGTCACAAAACTCACATACCTGGATTTTCCAGTGTCTTAATTTCTGGGTGGAGCTTGTCTGAGCAGTGGAACCCGGCCTTGCACATGGCGGTGATTGTGAAGTGTGGAGGTTTTCAGCTGTTGAGGCTCTGTTGGGATAGGCCAGACACTCACCTTCTAGGTTTATGTATGGGTCTCTGGAGCACATCTAGCAAGTGAGCTTGTATGGTTGAGCCAGAGGTGGTTGTGGGTGTGGCTCCCACATACCTAACTTTGGGAAGTTTAACTTCTCGGGAGACTTGGTCTTGGCTTGTTGGAAACTGGTCAGAGGCACAGTGGCGACTTTTGGGTATCAGGAAGCCCAAGGGCGCCCTCTGGTTGCTAGTGCACTCACCCCACAGGTCCTGCTGGCAGTGCCGCAGCCCAAGGCCCCAGCAGGAAACGGGACTAGAACTGGAGCTGCTGCCTTTTGCAGGCTGGGATCCTGGGTGGGCTGGAGCCACAAGTCCGGCAGAGCCTGGCCAGGGAGCTCATCCCCCATCCTGGGTTTCCGGAGAGTTGGTACACGAGGAAGTTTTCTTCCATAGTACGCTGTGGGTGGTGCAGGCTGGGGACTGCCCCGCCTGTGGCAAATCACCAGGTACCGAGCACCTCCAGAACTGCATTACACAGTAGTATCGAATTGGGCCGAAAAAGCCCTTTTCAGATGTCTTAAAACTCTGTCCTCACACATAGCCCTGAGAGTTGAGGGATGTCTCCTGCCGGGGGTTGCCTTCCTGATATCCTAACGCAACCACTCCAGGAGGCCAGTTTCATCTAATGGTGCTCTCACTGGGCCAGATATCCACAGGGCATCTCCATTCATTCACTCAGAAAGTTTCTCGCCTCCTGGGCTGTTCAGGGTGCTGAGAGCTGCCACCCCTCGGCTCACTCTGGTGCTTGCTGCTGCATGGCCACTATCTTGCCAGAGAAGCCCAATAAAAACATTTTTATAGTTCTCGTGACATCCTTTATATCAATAGTTCTTGAATTTTTTTAGTTACTTTGTTCTAGCTCCTAACAATCAGAGCATAGAGTCAAACAGTTGACAATAATTTTCAATTAAAAAATTATATTTTTTGGGGTCACAGAGATAATACAGTGGATAGGGTACTTGCCATGCATAAAAAAAAACCAACTTCAATCCCAGGCACCCCATTTGGTGCCCTAAACAGAACCAGGAGCAATTCCTAATCAAAGAGCTAGGAGTAAGCCCTGAGCATTGCTGGGTATAGACCCGAAACATAAAACAAAAAATATATACTTTTACATAAATTCCATATGATCCTGCTTTGGATATTTACCTGCTTCTGAATATTTACCCCAATGATACAAAAATACTAATTTGAGTACATATATGCACTCCTAGTTTCATTACAGTATTATTTACAATAGTCAAGATTGGAAACAACTTAAATGTCCATCAACC
The DNA here is from genome assembly GCA_021461705.1 of Cryptotis parvus. Classification (NCBI taxonomy): domain Eukaryota; kingdom Metazoa; phylum Chordata; class Mammalia; order Eulipotyphla; family Soricidae; genus Cryptotis; species Cryptotis parvus. Next base: position 44,365 of record JAJIBD010038952.1, on the reverse strand, counting down.
ACTGATTGGATTTAAAGGATACAACAGAACATTATTCAGCTACCAGGAATATTGATTCTGGATCAGAGCGATAGTACTGCAGGTAGGGCATTTGCCTTGCACACAGCTCTGGATCCAAACCCCAGCACTCCATATGTTCCCTTGAGCCCCACCAAAAGTAATCTCTACAAATAAAACCAGGAATAAGCCCTGAGCACAGCCAGGTATGACCCAAAACAAAACAAATCAATAACAACATATTTATCCTCATGCAATCTCACATGGTCCAATATCAACTTCCAATGCTATAGTGATTTTGAGGTGAACTCTCCATAGCTCAACCCCATCTCACTGCCAGAAAGCATGAGATTGTTCTTTCAGGAATCATCTTGAACGTCTATGGGTAGTCTGCTTCCATAACTCTTCAGGGAGCTGGGAAGATAATACAGCAGGTAGGGCGCCTGTCTGGCATAAGGCCAACTCTAGTTCTAGACCAGCACCACACATGGTCTCCTGAGCATCACCAGAGCAATCCCTGAACACAGAGACAGGAGGGAGCCCTGGATGTGGCCCCAAATTGAATAAATAAATTTATATTTTGAACTTCTGTATTTTGAAGGTATCACTGTATCAGTGTCTTCCCGTTCATCATTGATTTGCTCGAGTGGGCACCAGCAACATCTCCATATGACCTGTCTCATGCAAGTAGAGCCCAAGGGCACCTGCTTGCTCCAGGAACATAAAGAGCCTCAAACCATTCCATCAGGTCATGGGAATGAGGTCTATAATTGTTACTGGTATCTGGCATATCAAATATGACACGGGTAGCTTGCCAGGCTCTGCCGTGCGGGTAACATACTGTGTCTCTACATTATGGTTAATTATTACTTAGTTCCCATGAATTCTAACGTGAAACTTTAAGAAACAAGAATTTTATAAGCTTCAAATCTAAAAGAAAGTTACCTCCTATGGATGAAAATCAAGCTAGTTTCAGATGTTTCTCAGCAATAGTACAAGAAACTAGCTCATACTTTCTCAAGAAAAATCAAGTGTGAGGGCCAGAATGGCATTTTGGGAGGAAGGCCCTTTCTGGCATGTGGCCGACTCGGGTTCAATCCCTGGAATCCCATATGGTTCTGAGAACCACCAGAGTAATTCCTGAGAGCCAGGAGTCACCCCAGAGCATTGCCAGGTATGTCTCAAAAAAAAAAAAAAGCGAGGAAAATCAAATCAAGGGGGCCTGAGCTCTAGCACAGCACGTAGGGTGTTTGCACATGGCCAGCCCAGGTTCTATGCCCATATGGTCCCCCAAGCACCACCAGGAGTAATTCCTGAGTGCAGAGCCAGGAGTAACCCCTGAGCATCGCCAGGTATGACCCAAAAAAAAAAATGAAATAAAATCAGAGTTTTGCCATGACAGAATAAAAAGTCGAAAAATATACCTCAGTACACATATATGTATATATATATATATATATATATATATATACATATATTACTTATATATTATATACATATATACGTATTTATAAATATATATAAATATATATTTATATATATTTATATATAATGTATTTATAAATATTATATATATATATTTATATATATTTATATATATAAATACGTATGTATATATATATATGTTGGAGGACAGGTTTAGCTAATCTGGGAGTTTTGTTGTTTTGCCCACTCCCAGCTTAATCTACTTAAGTCAAGGTTCATTCTAATGAGACCTCTCTTCTATGTAAACACTGCTAGAGGGTGTGGCAGTTACAGAAGTCACCTTGATTGAATAACTTCTGACTTATACATCTACTAAGACTTCTATGTTTTCTAGATTGGGCACAGCTCCTCTTTATACCCACTGCACCCAGCGTGGGACAGTTAGAATTTACCAGGAGACTACCACCCTGGCTACGCTGAGACTATAGGAAGACTATAGGAAGGCTCACACTAGTTTGCTCTAAGCAGGCGAGTATGACCCTTTCAGTACACGAGAACAAGATACTCAGAATCACCCTGGTGCAGATAATAATAAGAAGGACCTTGTGGGTACCATCTAGATTACATGAAGCTCATGAAGTTAAGATGTATTACTTTATATCAGCCCTCTCTCTCTCCAGTGTTTTACATAAGAGATGATCTCGAGATTAGTCCTTGGTGTAACCTTTGTTTATACCTGCAATAGGGTGTGGCACTACACTCTATTTAGGGTTCTTTGTTGACATGACAGCCTCCCGATCAGATTACTTGGGTGTATATAAAGGGCTGACTTGAGGCCCCTTCACCTTTTTACTTTTTGCCTTTTGGTTCCTCAGCCTTCAGCTTTTGGCTCCTGCGGCTTTTGGCTTTTGGCCTTTTGCTCTTTGGCCTTTTGCTCCTTCTGGGTAGGACTCAGCTCGGGTGAGATCCTCTCTCTCTTTGGTGGGAGACTTAGGCTCTTTTGTATGGTCTAAGTTCGGACCAAAGCTAAAGTTTGTTCATTATATTGGAGTGCTGTGGAAGAGCTTTTGTATTGTTAAAAGCCATTTTTGGAACTGCACCAGACTCGTGAGTTTTCATCTGTTCTCCCGGTGTCCTCGGAGGTAGAAGACAACCTCTGTCCCGACACTGTCAGGGGACCCCAGCAGCGTTCCCCGACATCTGGCGTCCCTGAGTGGGCATCCCTGACATATGTATATATAATATATACGTATATTATATAAATTAATATATATACGTAATATATATACATTATTTACATATATATATGTTGGAGGACAGGTTTAGCTAATCTGGGAGTTTTGTTGTTTTGCCACTCCCAGCTTAATCTACTTAAGCCAAGGTTAGTTCTAATGAGACCTCTCTTCTATGTAAACACTGCTAGAGGGTGTGGCAGTTACAGAAGTCACCTTGATTGAATAACTTCTGACTATACATCTACTAAGACTTCTATGTTTTCTAGATTGGGCACAGCTCCTCTTTATACCCACTGCACCCAGCGTGGGACAGTTAGAATTTACCAGGAGACTACCACCCTGGCTATGCTGAGACTATAGGAAGACTATAGGAAGGATCATACTAGTTTGCTCTAAGCAGGCGAGTGTGACCCTTTCAGTACATGAGAACAAGATACTCAGAATCATCCTGGGGCAGATAATAATAAGAAGGACCTTGTGGGTACCATCTAGATTACATGAAGCTCATGAAGTTAAGATGTATTACTTTATATCAGCCCCCTCTCTCTCCAGTGTTTTACATAAGAGATAATCTCAGGATTATAAGGCATAAACCTTTGTTTATACCTGCAATAGGGTGTGGTACTACACTCTGTTTAGAGTTCTTTGTTGACATGCCCCTCCCGGTTGGATTAATTTGGTGTATATAAGGGGCTGACTTGAGGCCCCTTCACCTTTTTACCTTTTCCTTTTGGTTCCTCAGCCTTCAGTTTTTGGCTTTTGGCTTTTTGGCTTTTGGCCTTTTGCTCCTTCTTCTGGGTAGGACTCAGCTCGGGTGAGATCCTCTCTCTCTTTGGGTGGGAGACTTAGGCTCTTTTGTATGGTCTAAGTTCGGACCAGAGCTAAAGTTTGTTCATTATATTGGAGTGTTGTGGAAGAGCTTTTGTACTATTAAAAGCCATTTTTGGAACTGCACCGGACTCGTGAGTTTTCATCTGTTCTCCCGGTGTCCTCGGAGGTAGAAGACAACCTCTGTCCCGACACTGTCGGGGACCCTGGCGGCCGTTCCCGACATACATATATATATATATATATATATATATATATATATATATATATATATATATATATATATATATGTATGTATATATATATAGTATATATATGTATGTATGTATGTATGTATGTATGTATGTATGTATGTATATATATATTATACATATATATAAAACCTGTAATGTAGAGACTTGAAAATTATTGCAAATTATTTTTTTTTCTTTTTGGGCTACTCCCGGCGATGCTCAGGGGTTACTCCTGACTCTGTACTCAGGAATTACTCCTGGTGGTGCTCGGGGACCATATGGGATGCTGGGGATCAACAGAACCTGCTGTGCTCTTGCTCTGGCCCCATGTTTCTAAGTTTCGATATTTGAAAATAGTCATTGTACTAATTAGCAGTTGCTTTCTCTTTAAAATATTAAGCACTGCATTATAGTTTTTAAAAAATTTTTTATTATACCACCGTGAGATATACAATTACAAAGATGTTCATGTTTGGGTTTTGGTCATACAGTGTTCCAGCACCCATCCCTCCACCAGTGCCCATTTCCCACCACCAATGTCCCCAATTCCTCCCCCTCCCCTAGCCTGGCTCTATGGCAGGTATGAAGGTATGAATTTTAAAAATCATCAACAATTGTTGGAGGACAGGTTTAGCTATTCTGGGAGTTTTGTTGTTTTGCCCACTCCCAGCTTAATCTACTTAAGTCAAGGTTCATTCTAATGAGATTTCTCTTCTATGTAAACACTGCTAGAGGGTGTGGCAGTTACAGAAGTCACCTTGATTGAATAACTTCTGACTTATACATCTACTAAGACTTCTATGTTTTCTAGATTGGGCACAGCTCCTCTTTATACCCACTGCACCCAACGTGGGACAGTTAGAATTTACCAGGAGACTACCACCCTGGCTACGCTGAGACTAAAGGAAGACTATAGGAAGGATCATACTAGTTTGCTCTAAGCAGGCGAGTATGACCCTTTCAGTACATGAGAACAAGATACTCAGAATCATACTGGTGCAGATAATAATAAGGACCTTGTGGGTACCATCTAGATTACATGAAGCTCATGAAGTTAAGATGTATTACTTTATATCAGCCCCATCTCTCTCCAGTGTTTTACATAAGAGATAATCTCGGGATTAGTCCTTGGTGTAACCTTTGTTTATACCTGCAATAGGGTGTGGCACTACACTCTGTTTAGGGTTCTTTGTTGGCATGACAACCTCCCGATTGGATTACTTTGGTGTATATAAGGGGCTGACTTGAGGACCCTTCACCTTTTGCCTTTTGGTTCCTCAGCCTTCAGCTTTTGGCTCCTGCAGCTTTTGGCTTTTGGCTTTGGCCTTTTGCTCTTTGGCCTTTTGCTCCTTCTGGGGAGGACTCAGCTCAGGTGACATCCTCTCTCTTTGATGGGAGACTTAGGCTCTTTTGTATGGTCTAAGTTCGGACCAGAGCTAGAGTTTGTTCATTATATTGGATTGCTGTGGAAGAGCTTTTGTACTATTAAAAGCCATTTTTTGGAACTGCACCGGACTCGTGAGTTTTCATCTTTCTCCCGGCGTCCTCGGAGGTAGAAGACAACCTCTGTCCTGACACTGTCGGGGACCCCGCGACGCCCCGCAACAATGAAGTTTAAAATACCAAGCTAAGCAATCTAGTCGATTATATCCAGTAAAACCGCAAACCTAGTTGGGAAAATCTTTGTCTCATAAAGGACTTCTATCCAAATGCATAAAGAACTCCTACAATTCTATAATTGTGCAAATAAGAAACATTTTGAATGAGCAATAGATATGAGTAGACATTTAACCAGAGAAGATACACTCAGTTAATAATCTCAAGAGAATTTGTCCAATATCATAAATCATCAGAGAAATGTACATTAAAAACACAATGACTAGGGCCAGAGAGATTGTACAGCAGGCAGGGCTCCTTTTTGAAAAAAAAAAGTTTATTATACCACAGTGAAACATACAATTATAAAGGTGCTCATAATTGGTTCTTGGTGAAGCAGGTAGGGCTCTTGCCTTGCAAGCTACTGACCTGGGTTCAGTTCCCCCGACACCCCATATGGTCTCCTGAGTACACCACCAGGAGTGATCCTGTGTACAGAGTCAGGAGTAAACTCTAAGCACTGCTGGGTGTGCCCCCAAAAACAGTAATGTGCCACGACACCTCAATAACTAAAATAAGAAAGACGGTACCAAGTGTTGGTGAGAAATGAACGCACCACATCACACTCTCATTTCTTATAGGAAATAAAGGCTCGAAAACTCTGTAAATCAACGAGATTTCCTAAAACCATTTATTGATTATTTAAAGTAATGCAAAAATATACAATCTAACCCAACAATTACAGACCTTTGGATCTGTCCAACATATATTAACATATAGGACCGCACGAAAGCATGAATATGGATGCTCACAGTGGTATTATTTACAGTAGTCCAACATTAGAAACAATAAAAATATACAACAGGTGAATGGATAGAGGAGGGGCCTGAATCCATCAACGGATACGACTCAGCAAGTAACCTGAATGGAATGCCCTCCGTAACTGCTACAGCACAGACACAGCCGTGTAACAACTGCTGGAAGAGAAGTCCCTAAATTTGGAGCAAAGCGAAGCGGTCAAGTGCTAAATGCTCTGTTAGGATACATTTTTTCTTTTTGCTTTTTGGGTCACACCCGGCGATGCTCAGGGGTTACTCCTGGCTCTGCACTCAGGAATTACTCCTGGCGGTGCTCGGGAACCATATGGGAGGCCGGGGATCGAACCCGGGCCAGCATAGGCCGGCCGCATGCAAGGTAAATGCCCTACCCGCTGGGCTATCACTCGGGCCCCTGTTACGATACATTTTATGTGAAGTACCTACACTTGATCTTAGCCAATAGAGCAATAAATACGTGAAATATCTTAAGGCAAATTGTAGTGGCAGGGACTCCAGGATTACCTAGGTTGAGGGTGTGGTTAAACAGGAATTAAATACAAAGCATCATGAAGGACCTTTTTGGCTGCAGCTGTCCTAAATCTCTGTTCTAGCGATGGCTGCACAAGTCCCTAAATTCACTAATACTCACACATAGGAAAAATAGCACTAACTCTATGAGCCCACTCAGAAACTGGGACTCGTTTCCTGGACCTAAGCTCCTTCGTTTCCTTCTCATGAGCAAAAGTGTGTGTACTCCTTTGCTCCCGGAGGCTGAGAAAGCAATCACCCACCTCCATGGTTTAGGCCCTTCAAGCTGACTGGCGACTCAGTATTGATGAATACTACAATGAATGTGTTTAACACAATACACGAAGAGGGTCTGGGAGAATATAAAGTCAGGTGGAGAGTGGTGTTTCTGTTCCGCTGCCCAATCCACTCTTGAGCCTTAATAAGAGTTAAACTGAGAAAACACCTGTATGAGAATTCCTAAGAGGTCAGGTAAGACTCCCTCTGAGATTCATGATGGAGAAGATGATGTTCTTAAACCATTTATTGATCACACATTACATGTCAAAAACAATTCAGATGCTGGGGAGCTTGACAGACACAGTCATGTAGGAAAGAAAGATATAAACATAAGTAAAGACACAAACCGGGTGTGACCCAAAAGTAAAATTGCCACATAAAGTTATATCTTTAAATCCAGCATTTATTAAATATGCTGGATTTAAAGGTGACTACAAGAGTATACCACCCGCTACGGCAGAACCTGGCAAGCTACCCGTGTCGTATTTGATACGCCAAATACCAGTAACAATTATAGACCTCATTCCCATCACCCGATGGGATGGTTTGAGGCGCTTTATGTTCCTGGGAGCAGGTGCCCTTAGGCTCTACTAGCATGAGACAGAACATATGGAGATGTTACTGGTGCCTGCTCGAGCAAATCGATGATAAACGGGAAGACAGTGATACAGTGAAAGACACAAACCACGGCTAGTATTTACAAAGCATACACTATTCCAAGAATAGGGGCTAGAAAAATAATACAGGGGTAGGGCACCTGTCTTAACGCAACTGACCCGCATTTGACCCTAGCACCACATATGGTCCCCTGAGCTCCACCAGGAGTGATCCCTAAGCACAAAGCCAGGAGTAAGCCCTGAGCACATCCTGGTGTGGCTCCTAAACCAAAACAAAATAAAACTCAGGGCGGGGCGATAGCCCAGCGGGTAGGGCGTTTGCCTTGCACGCGGCCGACCCATGCCGGCCCGGTTCGATCCCCGGCATTCCATATGGTCCCCGAGCACCGCCAGGAGTAATTCCTGAGTGCAGAGCCAGGAGAAACCCCTGAGCATTGCCGGGTGTGACCCAAGAAAAAAGCAAAAAAAACCCTCAAACTGCATATGATGGTGCTGTCATTTCGGGGTGGGGGGGCAGCCTCTCCTGACCCCTCCCATCCTTCCAGAAGCCCTGAAGCCACACCCACCTCCCACTGCCACCACCAGCAACTCATTGGCCCAGACCATAGATGCTGAAATGTCTGGACAGTCCCCACGACACCTCCAAATGTCACAATACTGAAATTTCAGTAGGAGCACAACAAATTAGACAAGAAAGTAACAAAGATGCCAGCTTGCTCAACAAACAAAAGCAGTAACACAGAGACCCATATCCCATTGCCAGTGCCAGAAAAGCTCATCTACCTGAACTTCACAAGAAGAAAACAGCCAACCCCATCAAAAGCGGGAGAAGAAATGAACAGAAACTTTGACAAGAAAGAAATTCAAACGGCCAAAAGACACATGAAAAAATGCTCATCATCACTAATCATCAGGGAGATGCAAATCAAAACAACAATGAGGTTTATCTCACACCACAGAGACTAGTGTAATCCAAAAGAGCAAGAACAACTGGTGCTGGCGTGGATGCAAGGAAAAGGGGACTCTCATCCATTGTTGGTGGGAATGTTGGTGGAATGCAGGGAAAGGGGGATCCTCATCCATTGTTGGTGGGACCCTCATCCATTGTTAGTGGGAACTGGCACTGCCTTTTTGGAAAACAATATGGACATTCCTCCAAAGACTAGAAATTGAGCTCCCATTTGACCCAGCCATTCCACTCCTGGGAAAATACCCTGGGAGGCCAAAAAAAAAAAAAAAAAAAAAAAAAGGAGAAACACCACTGCACTTTTATTTTCATAGCAGCACTATTTCCAAAAGCCAGAATCTGGAAACAATCAGAGTGCCCGAGAACTGATGACTGGATAAAGAAACTGTGGTATGTTTACACAGTGGAATACTATGCAGCTGTTAGGAAAAACAAAGTTATGAAATTTGCCTATAAATGGATGGACATGGAGACGATCATGCTGAGTGTAATTAGCCAGAAGGAAAAGGACAGATATAGAATCACTGCATTTATTTGCAGGATACACCACACACATATGTGTGTATATATATATGATACCTATAAATATATATATATGTATATATAATATGATACCAATATTGAAGACCAGGCAAAACATGGATTAGGAGGTCTTGTCAATAGGTGGAATCAACCAGAAGTGTGTGGGAGTCAGAGGTGAAATAAGACAGAGAAGGGGACAGTGTGCTAATAATCGCTGGAAATGATAATACCAGCCTAGAACTGAGCATTGAATATAGGCAAAGGGATACACATGATAACCCTAAATGTATGTATTGCAAATCACAATGTGCAAGAGAAGGAAGAGAGAGAGAGAGAGAGAGGAGATAAAGAACACTCCATAGAGGCAGGCTGGGGGAGAGGAGAGGGAATCGGGGGACATGGTGGTGGGAAAGCGGGCACTGGTGGAGGGATGGACACTGGAACACTGTATGACCGAAACCCAGACATGAACATCTTTGTAATTGTATATCTCACGGTGGTATAATAAAAAAAAAATGTTTAAAAAGCTCATCTACCTGCTCCAGAGACTCATAATTGAATCTTGGAAAAGATCAACACACAGCCAAAAATTCTCAGACACACCAGTCTCTGGCTGAGACGTCCAGGGTGATCTCGGGAGGAGGTGGGCCAAGCTCCTGCCCTGCCCAAGCACCAGGAGCTGCACCCACCCCCCAACGGCTGCCACCGTGTCTATGGCAGACTTCACCGTCACATGACTGAGCGTGACAGAGATGCCAAACCGCTGAAAAATTCATGTGCGCTGGAGGTTTTGGCTGATAACTTGGGCCTTCTCAGAGCCGGGTGGCTAATCCCCCACCTCCCCTTACTTCCAGAAGCCCCAGCAGCCATCTACTGACACCACCACAGAAGCTCAGCTGCCCACTTAAATATTCTTCATTCACAGGTGCAGGACACATACAAACTCTACAATACAACATCCCAATAGGAGCACACAAGAGTGGCTGGGAATGTGACATAGAAGCCGACTAAAGAATAAAAGAGGACCCGAGGAAATGGAGACACATTCCCTGCTCATGGATCGGGAGAATTAGCATTATCAAAATGGTAATACTCCCTAGAGCTTTATACAGATTCAATGCAGTCCCTATAAGGATACCCATGACATTCTTCAAAGAAATTGACCAAACACTCCTGAAATTTGTATGGAATAATAAACCCCCATGAATAACTAAAGCAATCCTTGGGAAAAAAGAAGATGGGCGGTATCACTTTCCCCAAACCCAAACACTACTACAAAGCAGTTGTAATTAAAACAGCACGGTATAGGTATAGAGACAGACCAGTAGACCTATGGAATAGAACGGAATATCCTGAAACACACTCTCAAATATCACTATCACTATCTTCCCATTCATCATCGATTTGCTCGAGCGGGCACCAGTAACATCTCCATATGACCTGTCTCATGCAAGTAGAGTCCAAGGGCACCTGCTTGCTCCAGGAACATAAAGAGCCTCAAACCATTCCGTCAGGTCATGGGAATAAGGGTTATAATTGTTACTGGTATCTGGCATATCAAATATGACACAGGTAACTTGCCAGGCTCTGCCATGCGGGTAGCATACTCTTGTAGTCATCTCAAAATCCAGCATTATTGATGAACCACGGACTGCAAGCAGCCTCGCGAGCCGGGCTGTGATAGGCTGGTCTGCTGGGTGGAGTTCTGACGAGGGGGAAGTCCAGATGTGGAAAATGGAGGTCCTCATGGAGTGGGGGGGTCGTCTGGCTTGTTGTGAGGCTCTGCTGCGGTGGCAGGCCAGGGCTAGAACCTGCCATCCCTTCTGGGCACCTCATGAGAGGCTGGGCACAGTGAGAGCCAGTAGCAGCTCTGCCCCATGTATGTCTCTGGATCAGCATACCTGGGCCAGATTAAAAAGACTGCAGCAGGGTGGATCTCGATGAGCCGGGCTGTGATAGGCTGGTCTGCTATATACAATCACTTAATCTCTGATAAAGGAGCAAAAAAATATTAAGTGGAACAAAGAAAGCCTCTTCAACAAACAGTGCTGGGAAAACTGTGCAGTCACATGTAAAAAATGAACTTAGACCTCCTTCTGACGCCATATACAAAAGTCTGATCAAAATGGATTATATATCTCAATGTCAGCATGAATCTATAAGGTATATCAAAGAAAACATAGAAGAAACACTCTACGACATTGAAACTAAAGGCACTTCAAAGATGAAACACCACTGACAAAGCAAATGGAAGCAAAGATATAAACAAATGGGATTATATAAAACTAAAAAGCTTTTTGCACTTCAAAAGAAACGGTGACCAAGATACAAAGGCAACCACAGAGTAGGAAAGGATATTCACCCAATACCCATCTGATAAGGGGTCAATATCCAGGATATACCAAGCATTGGTAGCACTTTACAAGAAGAAAATAGCCTACCCCATCGAAAAATGGGGAGACCGAATGAACAGAAGTTTTCAAAAAGGAGAAATTCGAATGGCCAAAAGGCATATGAAAAAGTGTTCTTTATCATTAGCCATCAGGGAGATGCAAATCAAAGCAACAATGAGGTATCATGTTACACCACAGAGCCTGGCACACATCCAAAACAGTAAGAACAGGGGCCGGAGCGATAGCCCAGTGGGTAGAGCGTTTGCCTTGCACGAGGCCGGCCCATGCCGGCCGGGGTTTGATCTCCGGCATCCCATATGGTCCCCTGAGCACCACCAGGAGTAATTCCTGAGTGCAGAGCCAGGAGTAACCCCTGAGCATTGCCGGGTGTGACCCAAAAAGCAAAAAAAGAAAAGTAAGAACAACTGATGCTGGCATGGATGTGGGGGGGGAAGAGACTCTGATCCACTGTTGGTGGGAGTGCCGACTGGTCCAGCCCTTTTGGAAAACAACATGGACATTCCTCCAAAAACTAGATATTGAGCTCCCATTTGACCCAGCAATAGCACTCCAGGGAATATACCCTAGAGACCCAAAAACACACAGCAGAAACACTATCTGTACTCCTTTATTCATCGAGCTCTATTCACAATAGCCAGAATCTGGAAACAACCTAAGTGCCTGAGAACAGAGGACTGACTGAAAAAAAAAAACTGTGGTACATCTACACGATGGAATACTATGCAGCTGTCAGAAAAGACAAAATTATGAAATTTACCTGCAAATGAATGGACACTGATACTATCATGCCAAGTGAAATTAATCAGAAGGTAAAAGGACAGATATAGAATGACTGCATTCATTAATGGGATATAAATATATACCAACCAGTGTTTTACTAAGTATGGGAAATGGTAATGTCAGACTAGAACTCACCATTTAATATACTCAAAGAGATTTATATGATAAACCCTAAATGTCTGTAGGGCAAGTCACAATGTAAAAGGGAAGAGAGAGACAGACAGACAGAGACAGAGACAGAAAGAGAAAGAAAAGGAAAAGAAAAGGTGCCTGCTACAGAGGCAGGCTGGGGGTGGGTGGGAGGGAATGTGGAGACATTGATGATGGAAATGGGGCACTGGTGGAGAGATAGGTGCTGGACACTGTATTACCGAGAACCAATTATGAATAGCTTTGTGATTGTTTATCTCACAGTAGCATAATGAAATATTTTTTAAAAGTCAAAGAAGCAAAGGGGCCCGGCGACAGCACAGCGGGGAGGATATTTCCCTTGCACACAGCCAACCCAGGTTTGACCCCAGCATCCCATATGGTCCCCTGAGCACTGCCAGGAGTAATTCCTGAGGGCAGAGCCAGGGCTGCATCTGGACTCTAATGACAAGGATCCCGGAGAGTCCCTCATTTCCATGGTCCCAGTGAGGACACCCACAGCAGAATAAATATGGGGTCTCTGGGGAAACCCTTTCTTTTCTTTGCTTTATTTAGTTACACCCAGCAATACTCAGGGGTTACTCCTGACTGTGAGCTCAGGAATTACTCCGGGCACTGCGTGGGGAGTCCAATGGGATGCTGGGGATCAAGCCCAGGTCGGCCAGATGCAAGGCAAATGCACCCCCGCCCCACTGTGCTATGGCTTCAGCACAACAGGAGAAACTCTGAGGGCAGGTGAATAACAAAGACTGGCAAGGGGCAGGAGCGCCACGCTCACGTCCACTACACTGTCTGTGCGTGTCTCCTCAGCAAGGGGGCAGTTGCGATGCTCACGTCCACTACACTGTCTGTGCGTGTCTCCTCAGCAAGGGGCAGTCGCCATGCTCACGTCCACTACACTGACTGTGTGTGTCTCCTCAGCAAGGGGCAGTCGCCATGCTCACGTCCACTACACTGTCTGTGCGTGTCTCCTCAGCAAGGGGCAGTCGCCATGCTCACGTCCACTACACTGTCTGTGCGTGTCTCCTCAGCAAGGAGCAGGAGCGCCACGCTTACGTCCACTACACTGTCTGTGCGTGTCTCCTCAGCAAGGGGCAGGAGTGCCATGCTCACGTCCACTACACTGTCTGTGCGTGTCTCCTCAGCAAGGGGCAGTCGCCATGCTCACGTCCACTACACTGTCTGTGCGTGTCTCCTCAGCAAGGGGCAGGAACGCCACGCTCACGGCCACTCCACAGTCTGTGCGTGTCTCCTCAGCAAGGGGCAGGAGCGCCACACTCATGTCCACTACACTGTCTGTGCGTGTCTCCTCAGCAAGGGGCAGTCGCCATGCTCACGTCCACTACACTGTCTGTGCGTGTCTCCTCAGCAAGGGGCAGTCGCCATGCTCACGTCCACTACACTGACTGTGTGTGTCTCCTCAGCAAGGGGCAGTCACCATGCTCACGTCCACTACACTGTCTGTGCGTGTCTCCTCAGCAAGGGGCAGGAGCGACACGCACACGTCCAATACACTGTCTGTGCGTGTCTCCTCAGCAAGGGGCAGGAGCGCCATGCTCACGTCCACTACACTGTCTGTGCGTGTCTCCTCAGCAAGGGGGCAGGGAGCGACACGCACCGTCCAGTACACTGTATGTGTGTGTCTCCTCAGCAAGGGGCAGGGAGCGCCAACGCTCACGTCCACTACACTGTCTGTGCGTGTCTCCTCAGCAAGGGGCAGTAGCGCCATGCTCACGTCCACTACACTGTCTGTGCGTGTCTCCTCAGCAAGGGGCAGTCGCCACGCTCACGTCCACTACACTGTCTGTGCGTGTTTCCTCAGCAAGGGGCAAGAGCGCCACGCCCACGTCCACTACACTGTCTGAGCGTGTCTACTCAGCAAGGGGCAGTCGCCATGCTCACGTCCACTGCACTGTCTGTGCATGTCTCCTCAGCAAGGGGCAGCCGCCATGCTCACGTCCACTACACTGTCTGTGCGTGTCTCCTCAGCAAGGGGCAGGAGCGCCATGCTCACGTCCACTACACTGTCTGTGGGTGTCTCCTCAGCAAGGGGCAGAAGCGCCACGCTCACGTCCACTACACTGTCTGTGCGTGTCTCCTCAGCAAGGGGCAGGAGCGCCACGCTCATGTCCACTACACTGTCTGTGCATGTCTCCTCAGCAAGGGGCAGTCGCCATGCTCACGTCCACTACACTGTCTGTGCATGTCTCCTCAGCAAGGGGCAGGAGCGCCACGCTCACATCCACTACACTGTCTGTTCGTGTCTCCTCAGCAAGGGGCAGTCGCCATGCTCACGTCCACTACACTGTCTGTGTGTGTCTCCTCAGCAAGGGGCAGGAGCGCCATGCTCACGTTCACTACACTGTCTGTGCATGTCTCCTCAGCAAGGGGCAGGAGCACCACGCTCACGTCCACTACACTGTCTGTGCGTGTCTCCTCAGCAAGGGGCAGTCGCCATGCTCACGTCCACTATACTGTCTGTGCGTGTCTCCTCAGCAAGGGGCAGTCGCCATGCTCACGTCCACTACACTGACTGTGTGTCTCCTTGGCAAGGGGCAGGAGCGCCACGCTCACGTCCACTACACTGTCTGTGCGTGTCTCCTCAGCAAGGGGCAGTCGCCATGCTCACGTCCACTACACTGTCTGTGCGTGTCTCCTCAGCAAGGGGCAGGAGCGCCATGCTCACGTCCACTACACTGTCTGTGCGTGTCTCCTCAGCAAGGGGCAGGAGCGCCATGCTCACGTCCACTACACTGTCTGTGCGTGTCTCCTCAGCAAGGGGCAGGAGCCGACACGCCCACGTCCACTACACTGTCTGTGCGTGTCTCCTCAGCAAGGGGCAGGAGGCGCCACGCTCACGTCCACTACACTGTCTGTGCGTGTCTCCTCAGCAAGGGGCAGGAGCGCCATGCTCACGTCCACTACACTGTCTGTGCGTGTCTCCTCAGCAAGGGGCAGTCGCTATGCTCACGTCCACTACACTGTCTGTGCCTGTCTCCTCAGCAAGAGGCAGGAGCGCCACGCTCACGTCCACTACACTGTCTGTACGTGTCTCCTCAGCAAGGGGCAGTCGCTATGCTCACGTCCACTACACTGTCTGTGCGTATCTCCTCAGCAAGGGGCAGGAGCGCCATGCTCACGTCCACTACACTGTCTGTGCGTGTCTCCTCAGCAAGGGGCAGTCGCCATGCTCACGTCCACTACACTGTCTGTGCGTGTCTCCTCAGCAAGGGGCAGGAGCACCACGCTCACGTCCACTCCACAGTCTGTGCGTGTCTCCTCGGCAAGTGGCAGTAGCGCCATGCTCACGTCCACTACACTGTCTGTGCAAGTCTCCTCAGCAAGGGGCAGTCGCCATGCTCACGTCCACTACACTGTCTGTGCGTGTCTCCTCAGCAAGGGGCAGTCGCCATGCTCACGTCCACTACACTGTCTGTGCGTGTCTCCTCAGCAAGGACAGGAGCGCCACGCTCACGTCCACTACGCTGTCTGTACGTGTCTCCTCGGCAAGGGGCTGTCGCCATGCTCATGTTCACTACACTGTCTGTGCGTGTCTCCTCAGCAAGGGGCAGGTGCGCCATGCTCACGTCCACTACACTGTCTGTGCGTGTCTCCTCAGCAAGGACAGGAGGCGCCACGCTCACGTCCACTACACTGTCTGTGCGTGTCTCCTCAGCAAGGACAGGAGGCGCCACGCTCACGTCCACTACGCTGTCTGTACGTGTCTCCTCGGCAAGGGGCTGTCGCCATGCTCATGTTCACTACACTGTCTGTGCGTGTCTCCTCAGCAAGGGGCAGTCGCCACGCTCACGTCCACTACGCTGTCTGTACGTGTCTCCTCGGCAAGGCGCTGTTGCCATGCTCATGTTCACTACACTGACTGTGTGTGTCTCCTCAGCAAGGGGCAGTCGCGATGCTCACGTCCACTACACTGTCTGTGCGTGTCTCCTCAGCAAGGGGCAGTCGCCATGCTCACGTCCACTACACTGTCTGTGTGTGTCTCCTCAGCAAGGGGCAGGAGCGCCACGCTCACGTCCACTACACTTTCTGTGCGTGTCTCCTCAGCAAGGGGCAGTCGCCATGCTCACGTCCACTACACTGTCTGTGCGTGTCTCCTCAGCAAGGGGCAGGAGCGCGCCATGCTCACGTCCACTACACTGTCTGTGCGTGTCTACTCAGCAAGGGGCAGTAGCCATGCTCACGTCCACTACACTGTCTGTGTGTGTCTCCTCAGCAAGGGGCAGGAGCGCCACGCTCACGTCCACTACACTTTCTGTGCGTGTCTCCTCAGCAAGGGGCAGTCGCCATGCTCACGTCCACTACACTGTCTGTGCGTGTCTCCTCAGCAAGGGGCAGTCGCCATGCTCACGTCCAGTACACTGTCTGTGTGTGTCTCCTCAGCAAGGGGCAGGAGCGCCCCCCGCTCACGTCCACTACACTGACTGTGTGTGTCTCCTCAGCAAGGGGCAGTCGCCATGCTCACGTCCACTACACTGTCTGTGCATGTCTCCTCAGCAAGGGGCAGGAGGCGCCATGCTCACGTCCACTACACTGTCTGTGCGTGTCTCCTCAGCAAGGACAGGGCGCCACGCTCACGTCCACTACGCTGTCTGTACGTGTCTCCTCAGCAAGGGGCAGGAGCGCCATGCTCACGTCCACTACACTGTCTGTGCGTGTCTCCTCAGCAAGGGGCAGTCGCCATGCTCACGTCCACTACACTGTCTGTGCGTTTCTCCTCGGCAAGGGGCAGGAGCGCCATGCTCACGTCCACCACACTGTCTGTGCGTGTCTCCTCGGCAAGGGGCTGTCGCCATGCTCATGTTCACTACACTGTCTGTGCGTGTCTCCTCAGCAAGGGGCAGGTGCGCCATGCTCACGTCCACTACACTGTCTGTGCGTGTCTCCTCAGCAAGGACAGGAGCGCCACGCTCACGTCCACTACGCTGTCTGTGCGTGTCTCCTCGGCAAGGGGCTGTCGCCATGCTCATGTTCACTACACTGACTGTGTGTGTCTCCTCAGCAAGGGGCAGTCGCGATGCTCACGTCCACTACACTGTCTGTGCGTGTCTCCTCAGCAAGGGGCAGTCGCCATGCTCACGTCCACTACACTGTCTGTGTGTGTCTCCTCAGCAAGGGGCAGGAGCGCCACGCTCACGTCCACTACACTTTCTGTGCGTGTCTCCTCAGCAAGGGGCAGTCGCCATGCTTACGTCCACTACACTGTCTGTGCGTGTCTCCTCAGCAAGGGGCAGTCGCCATGCTCACGTCCACTACACTGTCTGTGCGTGTCTCCTCAGCAAGGGGCAGTAGCGCCATGCTCACGTCCACTACACTGTCTGTGCGTGTCTACTCAGCAAGGGCAGTCGCCATGCTCACGTCCACTACACTGTCTCAGCGTGTCTCCTCAGCAAGGGGCAGGAGCGCCACGCTCACGTCCCACTACACTTTTTGTGCGTGTCTCCTCAGCAAGGGGCAGTCGCCATGCTCACGTCCACTACACTGTCTGTGCGTGTCTCCTCAGCAAGGGGCAGTCGCCTTGCTCACGTCCACTACACTGTCTGTGCGTGTCTTCTCAGCAAGGGCCAGTCGCCATGCTCACGTCCACTACACTGACTGTGTGTGTCTCCTCGGCAAGGGGCAGTCGCCACGCTCACGTCCACTACACTGTCTGTGCGTGTTTCCTCAGCAAGGGGCAAGAGCGCCACGCCCACGTCCACTACACTGTCTGAGCGTGTCTACTCAGCAAGGGGCAGTCGCCATGCTCACGTCCACTGCACTGTCTGTGCGTGTCTCCTCAGCAAGGGGCAGAAGCGCCACGCTCACGTCCACTACACTGTCTGTGCGTGTCTCCTCAGCAAGGGGCAGGGCGCCACGCTCATGTCCACTACACTGTCTGTGCATGTCTCCTCAGCAAGGGGCAGTCGCCATGCTCACGTCCACTACACTGTCTGTGCATGTCTCCTCAGCAAGGGGCAGGAGCGCCACGCTCACATCCACTACACTGTCTGTTCGTGTCTCCTCAGCAAGGGGCAGTCGCCATGCTCACGTCCACTACACTGTCTGTGTGTGTCTCCTCAGCAAGGGGGCAGGAGCGCCATGCTCCACGTTCACTACACTGTCTGTGCATGTCTCCTCAGCAAGGGGCAGGAGCACCACGCTCACGTCCACTACACTGTCTGTGCGTGTCTCCTCAGCAAGGGGCAGTCGCCATGCTCACGTCCACTATACTGTCTGTGCGTGTCTCCTCAGCAAGGGGCAGTCGCCATGCTCACGTCCACTACACTGACTGTGTGTCTCCTTGGCAAGGGGCAGGAGCGCCACGCTCACGTCCACTACACTGTCTGTGCGTGTCTCCTCAGCAAGGGGCAGTCGCCATGCTCACGTCCACTACACTGTCTGTGCGTGTCTCCTCAGCAAGGGGCAGGAGCGCCATGCTCACGTCCACTACACTGTCTGTGCGTGTCTCCTCAGCAAGGGGCAGGGAGCGCCATGCTCACGTCCACTACACTGTCTGTGCGTGTCTACTCAGCAAGGGGCAGGAGCGACACGCACACGTCCACTACACTGTCTGTGCGTGTCTCCTCAGCAAGGGGCAGGAGCGCCATGCTCACGTCCACTACACTGTCTGTGCGTGTCTCCTCAGCAAGGGGCAGTCGCTATGCTCACGTCCACTACACTGTCTGTGCCTGTCTCCTCAGCAAGAGGCAGGAGCGCCACGCTCACGTCCACTACACTGTCTGTGCGTGTCTCCTCAGCAAGGGGCAGTCGCTATGCTCACGTCCACTACACTGTCTGTGCGTATCTCCTCAGCAAGGGGCAGGAGCGCCATGCTCACGTCCACTACACTGTCTGTGCGTGTCTCCTCAGCAAGGGGCAGTCGCTATGCTCACGTCCACTACACTGTCTGTGCCTGTCTCCTCAGCAAGAGGCAGGAGCGCCACGCTCACGTCCACTACACTGTCTGTGCGTGTCTCCTCAGCAAGGGGCAGTCGCTATGCTCACGTCCACTACACTGTCTGTGCGTATCTCCTCAGCAAGGGGCAGGAGCGCCATGCTCACGTCCACTACACTGTCTGTGCGTGTCTCCTCAGCAAGGGGCAGTCGCCATGCTCACGTCCACTACACTGTCTGTGCGTGTCTCCTCAGCAAGGGGCAGGAGCACCACGCTCACGTCCACTCCACAGTCTGTGCGTGTCTCCTCGGCAAGTGGCAGTAGCGCCATGCTCACGTCCACTACACTGTCTGTGCAAGTCTCCTCAGCAAGGGGCAGTCGCCATGCTCACGTCCACTACACTGTCTGTGCGTGTCTACTCAGCAAGGGGCAGTCGCCATGCTCACGTCCACTACACTGTCTGTGCGTGTCTCCCTCAGCAAGGACAGGAGCGCCACGCTCACGTCCACTACGCTGTCTGTGCGTGTCTCCTCGGCAAGGGGCTGTCGCCATGCTCATGTTCACTACACTGTCTGTGCGTGTCTCCTCAGCAAGGGGCAGGTGCGCCATGCTCACGTCCACTACACTGTCTGTGCGTGTCTCCTCAGCAAGGACAGGAGCGCCACGCTCACGTCCACTACACTGTCTGTGCGTGTCTCCTCAGCAAGGACAGGAGCGCCACGCTCACGTCCACTACGCTGTCTGTACGTGTCTCCTCGGCAAGGGGCTGTCGCCATGCTCATGTTCACTACACTGTCTGTGCGTGTCTCCTCAGCAAGGGGCAGTCGCCACGCTCACGTCCACTACGCTGTCTGTGCGTGTCTCCTCGGCAAGGCGCTGTTGCCATGCTCATGTTCACTACACTGACTGTGTGTGTCTCCTCAGCAAGGGGCAGTCGCGATGCTCACGTCCACTACACTGTCTGTGCGTGTCTCCTCAGCAAGGGGCAGTCGCCATGCTCACGTCCACTACACTGTCTGTGTGTGTCTCCTCAGCAAGGGGCAGGAGCGCCACGCTCACGTCCACTACACTTTCTGTGCGTGTCTCCTCAGCAAGGGGCAGTCGCCATGCTCACGTCCACTACACTGTCTGTGCGTGTCTCCTCAGCAAGGGGCAGGAGCGCCATGCTCACGTCCACTACACTGTCTGTGCGTGTCTACTCAGCAAGGGGCAGTAGCCATGCTCACGTCCACTACACTGTCTGTGTGTGTCTCCTCAGCAAGGGGCAGGAGCGCCACGCTCACGTCCACTACACTTTCTGTGCGTGTCTCCTCAGCAAGGGGCAGTCGCCATGCTCACGTCCACTACACTGTCTGTGCGTGTCTCCTCAGCAAGGGGCAGTCGCCATGCTCACGTCCAGTACACTGTCTGTGTGTGTCTCCTCAGCAAGGGGCAGGAGCGCCACGCTCACGTCCACTACACTGACTGTGTGTGTCTCCTCAGCAAGGGGCAGTCGCCATGCTCACGTCCACTACACTGTCTGTGCATGTCTCCTCAGCAAGGGGCAGTCGCCATGCTCACGTCCACTACACTGTCTGTGTGTGTCTCCTCAGCAAGGGGCAGGAGCGCCATGCTCACGTTCACTACACTGTCTGTGCATGTCTCCTCAGCAAGGGCAGGAGCACCACGCTCACGTCCACTACACTGTCTGTGCGTGTCTCCTCAGCAAGGGGCGGTCGCCATGCTCACGTCCACTATACTGTCTGTGCGTGTCTCCTCAGCAAGGGGCAGTCGCCATGCTCACGTCCACTACACTGACTGTGTGTCTCCCTTGGCAAGGGGCAGGAGCGCCACGCTCACGTCCACTACACTGTCTGTGCGTGTCTCCTCAGCAAGGGGCAGTCGCCATGCTCACGTCCACTACACTGTCTGTGCGTGTCTCCTCAGCAAGGGGCAGGAGCGCCATGCTCACGTCCACTACACTGTCTGTGCGTGTCTCCTCAGCAAGGGGCAGGAGCGCCATGCTCACGTCCACTACACTGTCTGTGCGTGTCTACTCAGCAAGGGGCAGGAGCGACACGCACACGTCCACTACACTGTCTGTGCGTGTCTCCTCAGCAAGGGGCAGGAGCGCCATGCTCACGTCCACTACACTGTCTGTGCGTGTCTCCTCAGCAAGGGGCAGTCGCTATGCTCACGTCCACTACACTGTCTGTGCCTGTCTCCTCAGCAAGAGGCAGGAGCGCCACGCTCACGTCCACTACACTGTCTGTACGTGTCTCCTCAGCAAGGGGCAGTCGCTATGCTCACGTCCACTACACTGTCTGTGCGTATCTCCTCAGCAAGGGGCAGGAGCGCCATGCTCACGTCCACTACACTGTCTGTACGTGTCTCCTCAGCAAGGGGCAGTCGCTATGCTCACGTCCACTACACTGTCTGTGCCTGTCTCCTCAGCAAGAGGCAGGAGCGCCACGCTCACGTCCACTACACTGTCTGTACGTGTCTCCTCAGCAAGGGGCAGTCGCTATGCTCACGTCCACTACACTGTCTGTGCGTATCTCCTCAGCAAGGGGGCAGGAGCGCCATGCTCACGTCCACTACACTGTCTGTGCGTGTCTCCTCAGCAAGGGGGCAGTCGCCATGCTCACGTCCACTACACTGTCTGTGCGTGTCTCCTCAGCAAGGGGCAGGAGCACCACGGCTCACGTCCACTCCACAGTCTGTGCGTGTCTCCTCGGCAAGTGGCAGTAGCGCCATGCTCACGTCCACTACACTGTCTGTGCAAGTCTCCTCAGCAAGGGGCAGTCGCCATGCTCACGTCCACTACACTGTCTGTGCGTGTCTCCTCAGCAAGGGGCAGTCGCCATGCTCACGTCCACTACACTGTCTGTGCGTGTCTCCTCCAAGCAAGGACAGGAGCGCCACGCTCACGTCCACTACGCTGTCTGTGCGTGTCTCCTCGGCAAGGGGCTGTCGCCATGCTCATGTTCACTACACTGTCTGTGCGTGTCTCCTCAGCAAGGGGCAGGTGCGCCATGCTCACGTCCACTACACTGTCTGTGCGTGTCTCCTCAGCAAGGACAGGAGCGCCACGCTCACGTCCACTACACTGTCTGTGCGTGTCTCCTCAGCAAGGACAGGAGGCGCCACGCTCACGTCCACTACGCTGTCTGTACGTGTCTCCTCGGCAAGGGGCTGTCGCCATGCTCATGTTCACTACACTGTCTGTGCGTGTCTCCTCAGCAAGGGGCAGTCGCCACGCTCACGCTCCACTACGCTGTCTGTACGTGTCTCCTCGGCAAGGCGCTGTTGCCATGCTCATGTTCACTACACTGACTGTGTGTGTCTCCTCAGCAAGGGGCAGTCGCGATGCTCACGTCCACTACACTGTCTGTGCGTGTCTCCTCAGCAAGGGGCAGTCGCCATGCTCACGTCCACTACACTGTCTGTGTGTGTCTCCTCAGCAAGGGGCAGGAGCGCCACGCTCACGTCCACTACACTTTCTGTGCGTGTCTCCTCAGCAAGGGGCAGTCGCCATGCTCACGTCCACTACACTGTCTGTGCGTGTCTCCTCAGCAAGGGGCAGGAGCGCCATGCTCACGTCCACTACACTGTCTGTGCGTGTCTACTCAGCAAGGGGCAGTAGCCATGCTCACGTCCACTACACTGTCTGTGTGTGTCTCCTCAGCAAGGGGCAGGGAGGCGCCACGCTCACGTCCACTACACTTTCTGTGCGTGTCTCCTCAGCAAGGGGCAGTCGCCATGCTCACGTCCACTACACTGTCTGTGCGTGTCTCCTCAGCAAGGGGCAGTCGCCATGCTCACGTCCAGTACACTGTCTGTGTGTGTCTCCTCAGCAAGGGGCAGGAGCGCCACGCTCACGTCCACTACACTGACTGTGTGTGTCTCCTCAGCAAGGGGCAGTCGCCATGCTCACGTCCACTACACTGTCTGTGCATGTCTCCTCAGCAAGGGGCAGGAGCGCCATGCTCACGTCCACTACACTGTCTGTGCGTGTCTCCTCAGCAAGGACAGGAGCGCCACGCTCACGTCCACTACGCTGTCTGTGCGTGTCTCCTCAGCAAGGGGCAGGAGCGCCATGCTCACGTCCACTACACTGTCTGTGCGTGTCTCCTCAGCAAGGGGCAGTCGCCATGCTCACGTCCACTACACTGTCTGTGCGTTTCTCCTCGGCAAGGGGCAGGAGCGCCATGCTCACGTCCACCACACTGTCTGTGCGTGTCTCCTCGGCAAGGGGCTGTCGCCATGCTCATGTTCACTACACTGTCTGTGCGTGTCTCCTCAGCAAGGGGCAGGTGCGCCATGCTCACGTCCACTACACTGTCTGTGCGTGTCTCCTCAGCAAGGACAGGAGCGCCACGCTCACGTCCACTACGCTGTCTGTACGTGTCTCCTCGGCAAGGGGCTGTCGCCATGCTCATGTTCACTACACTGACTGTGTGTGTCTCCTCAGCAAGGGGCAGTCGCGATGCTCACGTCCACTACACTGTCTGTGCGTGTCTCCTCAGCAAGGGGCAGTCGCCATGCTCACGTCCACTACACTGTCTGTGTGTGTCTCCTCAGCAAGGGGCAGGGAGCGCCACGCTCACGTCCACTACACTTTCTGTGCGTGTCTCCTCAGCAAGGGGCAGTCGCCATGCTTACGTCCACTACACTGTCTGTGCGTGTCTCCTCAGCAGGGGCAGTCGCCATGCTCACGTCCACTACACTGTCTGTGCGTGTCTCCTCAGCAAGGGGCAGTAGCGCCATGCTCACGTCCACTACACTGTCTGTGCGTGTCTACTCAGCAAGGGGCAGTCGCCATGCTCACGTCCACTACACTGTCTGTGCGTGTCTCCTCAGCAAGGGGCAGGAGCGCCACGCTCACGTCCACTACACTTTTGTGCGTGTCTCCTCAGCAAGGGGCAGTCGCCATGCTCCACGTCCACTACACTGTCTGTGCGTGTCTCCTCAGCAAGGGGGCAGTCGCCTTGCTCACGTCCACTACACTGTCTGTGCGTGTCTCCTCAGCAAGGGGCAGGAGCGCCATGCTCACGTCCACTACACTGTCTGTGCGTATCTCCTCAGCAAGGGGCAGTCGCCATGCTCACGTCCACTACACTGTCTGTGTGTGTCTCCTCAGCAAGGGGCAGGAGCGCCACGCTCACGTCCACTACACTTTCTGTGCGTGTCTCCTCAGCAAGGGGCAGTCGCCATGCTCACGTCCACTACACTGTCTGTGCGTGTCTCCTCAGCAAGGGGCAGTCGCCATGCTCACGTCCACTACACTGTGTGCGTGTCTCCTCAGCAAGGGGCAGGAGCGCCATGCTCACGTCCACTACACTGTCTGTGCGTGTCTCCTCGGCAAGTGGCAGTAACGCCATGCTCACGCCCACTACACTGTCTGTGCGTGTCTCCTCAGCAAGGGGGCAGTCGCCATGCTCACGTCCACTACACTGTCTGTGCGTGTCTTCTCAGCAAGGGGCCAGTCGCCATGCTCACGTCCACTACACTGACTGTGTGTGTCTCCTCGGCAAGGGGCAGGTGCGCCATGCTCACGTCCACTACACTGTCTGTGCGTGTCTACTCAGCAAGGACAGGAGCGCCATGCTCACGTCCACTACACTGTCTGTGCGTGTCTCCTCAGCAAGGGGCAGGAGCGCCACGCTCACGTCCACTACACTGTCTGTGCGTGTCTTCTGAGCAAGGGGCAGTCGCCATGCTCACGTTCACTACACTGACTGTGTGTGTCTCCTCAGCAAGGGGCAGGAGCGCCACGCTCACGTCCACTACACTGACTGTGTGTGTCTCCTCGGCAAGGGGCAGGGAGCGCCATGCTCACGTCCACTACACTGTCTGTGGGTGTCTCCTCAGCAAGGGGCAGGAGCGCCACGCTCACGTTCACTACACTGTCTGTGCGTGTCTCCTCAGCAAGGGGCAGTCGCCATGCTCACGCCCACTACACTGTCTGTACGTGTCTTCTCAGCAAGGGGCAGTCGCCATGCTCACGTCCACTACACTGACTGTGTGTGTCTCCTCAGCAAGGGGCAGGAGCGCCACGCTCACGTCCACTACACTGCTTGTGTGTATCTCCTCGGCAAGGGGCAGGAGCGCCATGCTCACGTCCACTACACTGTCTGTGGGTGTCTCCTCAGCAAGGGGCAGGGAGCGCCACGCTCACGTCCACTACACTGTCTGTGCGTGTCTTCTCAGCAAGGGGCAGTCGCCATGCTCACGTCCACTACACTGTCTGTGCGTTTCTCCCTCGGCAAGTGGCAGTAACGCCATGCTCACGTCCACTACACTGTCTGTGCGTGTCTCCTCGGCAAGGGGCTGTCGCCATGCTCACGTTCACTACACTGTCTGTGCGTGTCTCCTCAGCAAGGGGCAGGAGCACCACGGCTCACGTCCACTACACTGTCTGTGCGTGTCTTCTCAGCAAGGGGCAGTCGCCATGCTCACGACCGCTACACTGTCTGTGCGTGTCTCCTCAGCAAGGGGCAGTCGCCATGCTCACGTCCACTACACTGTCTGTGCGTGTCTTCTCAGCAAGGGCCAGTCGCCATGCTCACGTCCACTACACTGACTGTGTGTGTCTCCTCGGCAAGGGGCAGGAGCGCCATGCTCACGTCCACTACACTGTCTGTGGGTGTCTCCTCAGCAAGGGGCAGGAGCGCCACGCCCACGTCCACTACACTGTCTGTACGTGTCTTCTCAGCAAGGGGCAGTCGCCATGCTCACGTCCACTACACTGACTGTGTGTGTCTCCTCGGCAAGGAGCAGGAGCGCCATGCTCACGTCCACTACACTGTCTGTGCGTGTCTCCTCAGCAAGGGGCAGGAGCGCCACGCTCACGTCCACTACACTGTCTGTGCGTGTCTCCTCAGCAAGGGGCAGTCGCCACGCTCACTTCCACTACACTGTCTGTGCGTGTCTCCTCAGCAAGGGGCAGTCGCCATGCTCACGCCCACTACACTGTCTGTGCGTGGTCTCCTCAGCAAGGGGCAGTCGCGATGCTCACGTCCACTACACTGTCTGGGCGTATCTCCTCAGCAAGGGGCAGGAGCGCCACGCTCATGTCCACTACACTGTCTGGGCGTGTCTCCTGACATATGGGAGGCCAGACTCTGGGCTCTTCCATCTGCCCCTTACAGCATGGCATCTCCACCATCACGCCTTTCAGTGGCACCTGCAGCCGAGTGTGGAAGACTCAAGGTCACAGACAAAATTTTCAGGGGCCAAACAGAACTTGCTGTCCTCTCACCAATATCAACATCCTCTAGCCCCTAAGGCGTCGCCAGGAGCAAACCATCGCTGGACACATTTTACAACAGTGTCCTGCTGGAAAGTTCACTGGAGTAGGGTCTGCCCAGAAGCCCCTCCCAGCGGTGCTCAGCAGAAGGGAAATGCAGGAGTGAGCACCCCAGGGAGACCCAGAAAGCACAGAAGGTTGCCAGGGTGCTCCGTTCCCTGCAGACTTTGTCTCCAAACCACAAGCCCAGACCAAGGCAGGCACCACCAGAAACCTGAGCTTAATACTCTGGGTCTCAGGGATGGCGATCCTAAAGGTCAGCATAAAACATAATTTGGGGAACAAAGTTTCTAGAATCCTTGGTCTCCTGCTCCAGCAATTAGAGAAACTTAGGGAGCACTAAAATTGAGAGTATATGTATACTGTTTTGTAAAAAAGCAACAAATGGTTAATAGGGAAGGGGAGGGACCGTCTCTTGGTTCGTGTAACACTGTGAAAACAACTCCTATCTATCCCAAATTGAATTTGGAGGGCCCGAGCGACAATACAGCAGGTAGGGTGTTTGCCTTGCAGTCGGCCAACCCCAGCTCAATTCCCGCATCCCATATGGTCCCCGAGCACGGCCAGGCATAATTCCTGCATACAGAGCCAGGAGTAACCCCTGAGCATCGCCAAGTGTGACCCAAAGAAAAAAATAAATAAATAAAAATTGAATTTGGGACTTTTCTTGACTCCGCACTAATGCGGAAGCCGGCCACACAGACACGTGCATCGTCACATGCCAGAGCCTGCTCGGCCTGCTCTATCCTGAACACGTTGGTTAGTGCTTTCTGAAGACAATTTCATCCACCATGAAACTGACAAAAAGGGGCCGAGCAATAGCCCAGCGGGTAGGGCGTTTGCCTTACACTCAGCCAGCCTGTGCTGGCCAGGGTTCGATCTCCAGCATCCCATATGGTCCCTCGAGCACCGCCAGGAGTAATTCCTGAGTGTAGAGCCAGGAGAACCCCTGAGCATTGCCGGGTGTGACCCAAAAAGAAAAAAAAAAACCCTGACAAAAAACAGGTCCATTTCTGAGCTAGCAGGCTAGGTTCCATAACACAAGCAAGTCCTTTTCTCTATGGAAGCATAATAACTCCGACAGCGGAGAGTGGGACACAGCCTTGAATGCTGTATTACCACAGTCAGATCCGAGGTTATTTTTTCCCTCCTGCCATCTCGACAGGAAGTCACAGTTTATTAGGACTCAATTGAGTGCTAATGCACTAATGTAGAGCCAGGAGTAACCCCTGAGCATTGCCTGGTGAGATCCGAAAAGCAAGAAAGAGAGAGAGAGACACAGAGAGAGACAGAGAGAGACAGACAGAGACAGACAGAGAGACAGAGACAGAGACAGAGAGACAGAGAGAGGGGAGAGAGAAATTCAGCCGGACAATTTCTGGTTACACACTCGTTCTCAGAGGTGCGCTCAGGAGAGAAAAGGACAACTGATGGTGGACTAGCAAAGCTCCCCTGGGCTCTCACTAGCCCTGCACTGCCCAGGCCTGCCCAGGCCTACAGGACCAATTTCACAGTCCGACCCTCCGGGAACCGCCACAGGAAGGGGCGGGATTACCGTGACTTGAGAACGTGCTGCTGCTGCAGGCCTGCGGGTCTCGCGTGAGGACCCCGTTACCAACAGGCGGAGCCAATCACAACTCAGGACCCAGACGTCACGTTCCGCAAAGGTGCCAACGCTCCTGTCCCCTGCGCGCCGCCCATTCTGCTCGCCAGCCGCCTGCAGCCGCTGCATGCGCCGTGCCCGCCTGGCACCGAGGACACCAGCCGCCGCATCCCGCCTGCTCTCTGCACCCAGGCGCGAACTGCAAGTCATGGGCAGTCTGCCCGGCAGTGACCCTGCACCCCACTGCAGAGCGCAGCCCCCGCCAAGCGCGCGACGCCAGGAGCCCGCCCAAATGGAGCTCCAGAAGGTGCCCGGCCTGCCAGACCCCGCGGGACCCCCGGCCGCTGCCCCACGCATCTCGGTGCTGCTCCTGGACGAAAACTCGGCCCTCAAGGTCGTCGTGGACGACGCTGACCTGCTGCTGCAGCCCCAGCCCACGGCGGCCCTGCGAGTGTGTCTCCCAGGACTCACCCTCATCCTGGTCCCAGAGGCCCTAGTGCGCTGGGCTGAGCGCCAAGCAGGGGGCCTCGGGGGCCGCCTGCCCGAGGACCTGCAGCCCTGCGCTTTCCTGGGCGCCAGCGGGGAGGTGGTGGCCGTCCAGGTGGGGGCCTTCCTTGCCCACTTCCCGGAGGAGCCCGGCGCGCTCTCCCCCATGGCCCTCCCGCCAGCAGCCCCAGCCCCCGGTGCCTGGGATGGGCCCTGCAGCGGGTCCTGTGGGGGACCGTCCCCCGAGGAGCCCTGGGGGGCTATCCCGGACCCTCCTGGGGCCCCCTGCAGCCCTGGCTCTGGGCCCCCACCCCGAGCCCGCAGAGAAGGTCTCAAGGCCCCGACTTCAGCCTGCGCCGCCACCAGCTGCAGGCCTGCCTGGGCTCCGCACTCCGGCCCCTGCCCGCTTCTCCCAGCCCAGCGCCCCGGGAGCGCCCCGAGACTTTTCCAGGTCGACCTGGCTGCAAAGCCCGCAGGCGCCTCTTCCAGGAAGGAACCGAGAGACTCCAGCCGCCGTCTCTGCGGGCCGGGCCCACAGACCCTCCCCTGCATGGTAGCAGGCCCTGCCTTGCCTGACCTCAGGTGGGGAGAACGGACAAGAGCTTTGGGGGTTGTGTGAGGGGGTGGGGGCTAGTAATGTGGACAAAGCAATGGACGGCTGTGCATCGCCCTCGGATCTCGGGGAGCTCGGAGCCGCTCACCACTGCACTTGAGCTTCAATCCTCGGGACCGCCTCGACTTTGCCGCACTTTACTGTCCCCAATTAGAGCAGTTGTTAAATGTTTTAGTGTTTTGTCCCTAGCCTCTGTGGTAGGTTATGTTGCCCTCACCGTATGTACCTGTCCCCTTTTGGGAATCTAGCAAATACTGTACATGGACAAAGGTTTGTCGGTTACAAAACAAACACAAATAAATTTGTGCTCTCCTAACTATGTGAACATATAATGTAATATAATTAAGATTCATTAATTTAATTAATTTAATTTCAATTGTTGGGTACGTGCCCTTTTCCTAAAGAACCAAGTCTTAAAATTTTTTATTTTCTGTGTAGATAAGTATAGAATTCTAAATTCTGTTTTTATAAGGACTTGAATATATTTTGTACCACTATTAGGCCAAAGAACTAATAATATTTCTCATGATAATCTGCTTTTTTAGCAGAATAATTTTTATAACGATCCTCTGTAATTATAAATATATATTAGTTTTTTCTCTGTGTCTAAAATTTTCATTGGTGGTTAATAAAGATGAAACTATCTCTAAAACAATACAAATATTTTTTGTCTAAATTCTTTAATTTCCCAGAGCTTTCCTCTTGCCCAACTTTCTCCAATTAGAGTCATTATTACATTTCTATTACTGGGCTTGTTTCTAGTCTCTGTGATAGTTTACGATACTCTCAACATTTCAACCTTGTCTTTTGGTGGTTTTCACCCCCTTTGGAAAACCTGACAAATGTCGTATGTGGACAAATGTTTGTTGATTACAAGAGTAGCAGTGGCCTAATGCGAGCCTCTTTCATGACTCAGGGAGCACTTGATTTAAACACAATATTATGTATATTATATTTTCCCAAAACAACCAACTCTTTTTGGTGATTCTTAAATATTTCAATATATTTTTTTTGTTCCAGAAAAAAATATAGAATCTGAATTGTTTTTATAATTTTCAAAACTATAGAGAAACCCTATGTCGGGCAGCTGAGATACTGAAGATGGTCAGGTGCCTGTCCTGCATGCTGCTGACCTGGGTGCAGTCCCCGGCACCCCACATGCTCTCCCGAGCACTGACAGTTAGCACCAAAGTCCAAGAGTCCTAAACCTCGGCACAAAACAGATTTGTGGGAAAGACAGACATTCATAGAAATCATAAGTTCCCTGCTCCGTCAATTATTATGAATAAGTAATTCTGCTGTAATATAAAGAATCTGGTTTTTTTTCAAATATATTAGCAAGAACTCTAGCACTACCTAATCAGACATCACTAGCCTCAATGTCCACCAGATTTAAATTTAAAGTTCTGCATGAGGAATGATATGCAACGTCAAAAATGACAGTACACTCTGCGCAATTTTCTAAAAAACAACAAGTAAGTAAACACCACCTGGGTACCGTAGCAGAGAAAATGGCTCCTGGTGCTCCATAAAGTTGTACAAATAAACCCTGTTCCAAAACTAGTGTCAGGTCCTTTCTCTCATAGAACTTTGAGGGGCTGAGCCGTGGGCCCCACCCACCCCGGGAGACACCAGCTTCTGCACAGGCCGGTCTCAACTCAGTCTATCCCAGGGCCCCAACAAGTCAACGAATCCTTTCTGATGATCATTTCTTCACTCTGTACCTTTGACTAAACACTCGTGCGACAGCAGGCCGTCCCATTACACCAGCGGTTCGTGAATGGGAGTGAGAAGTAATGGGAAAATCATTCCCGAGGCACTCCATAGACCAGACGAGCTACATAGGAGGGCGGCACACTGCCAAGCAGGCGCGAGCTGTGCCATCACGCTCTGGCCCGACATCGTTCCCCTCTCACATCCTGGGAGGATTCGCATATATGATCTGCTGGAACTGAGGCTTCCGCCTCATTCAAAATGCTCTCCACCTATTGGCACTTCCGGGACAAGGTCTCACGGGAGAAAAGAATCAAATGGCCTGGAACTAGTTCCACCCTGGAATTTGAAAATGAATCCGCTTTTCGATTAGTCTCCTCCTGCTCAGCGGTCCACTGATTGAGGGGAAGGACAACAGCTAGGCTGAAAGAAGGGAAGGCCACCAGCTAGCCCTGGAGGCCAGGGCCTACATCGGCTGTGCCCAGACCTGCAAGCCTGCTTGCTGCTGAGCGAGCGTCAGCCCTGCACGGGCTAAGGGGACCCGCCACAGGAAGGGGCGGGGTTACCTGAACTTCGCCACTCTGCTGGAGCTGACTCCCCTAGTGCGCTCCTGGGCCTCTTGCGTGAGGGCCTAGTTTCCAAACCTCGAGGGCAGTCGACGCCTGGCATCCGGACGCCGCAAAAGGACCAACGCTCCTGTCCCGCGCGCCGCCTACTCTGCTCGCCAGCCGCCTGCAGCCGCTGCCGCCGTGCGGCCCGCCTGGCACCGAGGACACCAGCGGCCGCATCACGCCAGCTCTCTGCACCCAGGCGCGAACTGCAAGTCATGGGCAGTCTGCCCGGCAGTGACCCTGCACCCCACTGCAGAGCGCAGCCCCCGCCAGCGCGCACGACGCCAGGAGCCCGCCCAAATGGAGTTCCAGAAGGTGCCCGGCCTGCCAGACCCCGCGGGACCCCCGGCCGCTGCCCCACGCATCTCGGTGCTGCTCCTGGACGAAAACTCGGCCCTCAAGGTCGTCGTGGACGACGCTGACCTGCTGCTGCAGCCCCAGCCCACGGCGGCCCTGCGAGTGTGTCTCCCAGGACTCACCCTCATCCTGGTCCCAGAGGCCCTAGTGCGCTGGGCTGAGCGCCAAGCAGGGGGCCTCGGGGCCGCCTGCCCGAGGACCTGCAGCCCTGCGCTTTCCTGGGCGCCAGCGGGAGGTGGTGGCCGTCCAGGTGGGGGCCTTCCTTGCCCACTTCCCGGAGGAGCCCGGCGCGTCTCCCCCCCATGGCCCTCCCGCCAGCAGCCCCAGCCCCCGGTGCCTGGGATGGGCCCTGCAGCGGGTCCTGTGGGGGACCGTCCCCCGAGGAGCCCTGGGGGGCTATCCAGGACCTTCCTGGGCCCCCCTGCAGCCCTGGCTCTGGGCCCCACCCCGAGCCCGCAGAGAAGGTCTCAAGGCCCCGACTTCAGCCTGCGCCGCCACCAGCTGCAGGCCTGCCTGGGCTCCGGGCTCCGGCCCCTGCCCGCTTCTCCCAGCCCAGCGCCCCGGGAGCGCCCCGAGACTTTTCCAGGTCGACCTGGCTGCAAAGCCCGCAGGCGCCTCTTCCAGGAAGGAACCGAGAGACTCCAGCCGCCGTCTCTGCGGGCCGGGCCACAGACCCTCCCCTGCATGGTAGCAGGCTCTGCCTTGCCTGACCTCAGGTGGGGAGAGAACGGACAAAAGTGTGTGTGTGTGTGTGTGTGTGTGTGTGTGTGTGTGTGTGTGTGTGTGTGTGTGTGTGTGTGTTTTTATTTATGTAAGCTGCTTTGCAGAATTTTCTTTGTTTAGATGGTCAGAGTTAAACAATGAAATGAAGTTGACGCGGGTAAAACAAAGCCGCGGGTGTCCCCCTCTACCCTCTGCTGGCAGATTGCACTTACTCAGGGTCTCTGCCAGACTCTTGGGAAGTTTCAGTCATTGGAGTTTTTGCTGCGCTTCGGACCCAGCTTTTGCTCCAGAAACGTCTGTTCTTCCAGGCACTTTACCCGAGGTCAGCTTTTCTCTCCAACTGGAGACATTGTTAGGTTTGTTTTCGCTGGTTTCTCCTCGGTCTCTGATAGTTTGTAGCCCTAACATTTATTTTATCTTTTTTGTGACTGTCACCCCCTTTGGGCGTTTAGCAAGCATCATATGTGGTTAGATGTTTGCTGGATGCAGAACAAACACAGCAATGATTTCCACCCTCCTCGCTGTATGTGACCACATGGTTTAATTCATTTATTGGATATATGTAGTTTCCCCTAAAGAAACTCTTAAAATATTTAACAAAATGTTCTGTCAAAAAGTGTATTCTAATGATTCTGTGTTTTGATAGTTCTAAGATAAAGAATTTTGAACATGTTTTTGAGGGGTGTTTGGGGGCCCACACCTGGCTGTACTCAGGGGTTACTCCTGGCTCTGCTCTTAGGAATTACTCCTGGCAGTGCTTGGGGGACCATATGGGATGCCGGGGATCGAACCCAGGTCAGCCAATTGCAAGACAAATGCCCTACCCACTGTACTATTACTCTGGGCCTCTGTTTTGTACAGATATTGGTGTATAGAAATAATACACTTTTCATGTTAATATGCTACTCAGCAGAAAAATGTATTTCTAGTTACTCTGTAAATTATCTTCTTAAATTTAGATATTTTTCTTTGTATTTGTAAATTTTTGTGGTTGGTTAATAAAGAAAATGCTATTTGTAAAACAAAGTGATTTTTTTTAAATAATGTGATTTTTTGGGGGCGGGCGATAGCCCAGCGGGTTGGGCGTTTGCCTTGCACGCGGCCAGCCTGTGCCGGCCTGGGTTCGATCCCCGGCATCCCATATGGTCCCCCGAGCACCGCCAGGAGTAATTCCTGAGTGCAGAGCCAGGAGTAGCCCCTGAGCATTGCCGGTTGTGACCCAAAAAGCAAAAAATAATAATAATAATGTGATTTTTGGGGTCTCAAGTTCCTTTCCCGGGGCAGTGGGGGAAAGTGTGTGCTAGTGAAGGGCTAAGCGCTGAGACAATGTACTCCTAAATTCCAAGCATAAATAACTTCGTGATTTCACAGTGACTAAGAAAATAAATTATTTTCCAGCACTTTACACATGCACCACTTTTCTCCCAGTTAGATTAATTATTACATTTATTTTAGTGGGCTTGGTCCTAGTCTCTGTGAAAATTTTATGATACCCTCACCATTCCGAGCTTTGTTAGCTTTTTGCTACATGCCTGCAAGCTACACAATTATATTGAATGTTGGCATTTAGGGGGCACAAAGAAAACAGCTTAAGCGGCGGACCCCAGGACCACATCGTGCATCTGCTGACATGTACACTGCTTCCCTTTTCCTCCTTTTTCTTTCTTCCTTCCTCTCTTCCTTTCCTAGTCCCAATTTTCTTGGCTTCCTCCATCCCTCCATCCCGTTGTTTCTCCACTGGCTTTCTATGCCATGATAAAAGGAAATCAGTTATTCCACAGTTACTCTATATCTTGCATATTCAATATTTGCCTGATGAATGGTGGATAAATAGTTCTCCCCGGCTGTGAGATAAAGCACTTGCCAAACTTAGCCATGTAAACACACTGCAAAAAAAAATGGGGGTGGAATAAATAGTTTTCTAAAGACACACAGATGGCCAACAGGTATATAAAAAGTGTTTTTATCATTTATTATCAGTGAAAAGGAATATAGGGAGATGCCACCCTCACACCATTGGAGACTGGCCCCCCCATCCCAGTTGATTAAAGCTGTCAGTATTGACTGGGTGTGGTGAGAAGGGGACCCACATATCACATACACTGCTGGGGCCATGTCGGGCCACTCTGAGAACAAAAAAAGACATGTGTCCCAAATAAAAACTAAGAATCGAACTTCCATAAGATGACCTGGAAATTCCATTTCTCAGCATCTATCCCAATGGCCCGGAATCACAATTTCATAAAGATATTTGGACTTCTAGTCTCTGTGAAGCATGGTTCACAGTACACAACTCCTGGGAATCGGAGTCAGAATGATAGCACAGCGGGAGGGCATTCGCCTTGCACACAGCTGACCCTGGTTCCCAGCATCCCGTATGGTCCCCCGAGCACTGCCAGAAGTAATCCTGAGTGCAGAGCCAGGAGTAACCCCCTGAGCATCGCCGGGTGTGACCCCATAAAAGAAAAAAAGAAAAAGAACTGGGAATAAGCTGGGTATCCAGAAGAGATACTGGATATAGACATAGTGGTTTGCAGAAACAGTGGAACACTGCCCGGCTATAGAGAGAAAAGAGATCTTGCAATTGGTCACCTTGTGACTGGAAGTCATGTACCGAACATAAAATTCACATGGAACTTCATGCCAAGTAAAGTCAGTCAGAAGGAGAGGGAAGCAACAGAAGTCTGTCTCCTGTGTGTATAGAGAAACAAGTAAGGAAATGGCAAACGGTCTGAAACAACAGAACTTCAGATCCGTTTACGAACTTTTTGCCAGGGGCTGGGGGATGGGCAGGTGGTAGGGAGGGACCCTGAGAATGGTGGATGGGACCAACCCTGCTGCTGTGTGTGGTGTTGAAATCCCGAAAACAGTGCTATTGTTGATCACCATGCTGCAAAAAGAGTTGAAGGAAAGGGAAAGGTGAATAAAACTAAGTGTTGGTGAGGAGGCAGTCCCCAAACCAGGCTGACCCCGCCCCCCAACAGCAGACCTGACGTCAAGGGCAAGAGAAGTCGGCTTAGGGTCTCCCTGCTCCCGTCTCCGAGCAACTTTCCCTGCTCAAGAGAAAAGTCTCTGTCTCTGTCTCTGTCTCTGTCTCTCTCTCCTCCCTCCCTCCACCCCGCCTCCCGGGCTACTGAATTCCTGTTCATATCACAGGCCCCACCTTGCCTCGGAGCCACAGCCAGCATCAATGGAGAAGAGACTTGTAAAAGTGGAGAGTGGGGGGGAGGAACTCTCAGACCGATGGAAGAAAGGTGTGGAGGCAAAAGGAGGGGTTGGACCCCGGGTTGGAGCTCTGCAAGGGCCTGTGGGCGGAGAGGGCGGCAAGCGCTGCTGAAGGCCAGCTGGACACAGCTGAGACCCACACCGGCCCTGGGCTTGCCACCGCCGCTCCATACACCTGTGGACCCCTGCTCCGGCCTTTCACAAATCCCACAGACCCTCCGCATCAGCCCACACTCAGATCCAGACGCTGACCCACGTGGCCTCCCCTTGCCCTGCCCCCTCCACCTCTCCCACCCGCAGGCCCCCACAGGAGGCAGGGCCTCGTGCTGGCACACCCTAGGGGGGTCTGGGAGGCCACAGACGTCAGGGCAGACCCCGCAGTGGGCGGAGCCGGGGCTATTTAAATCAGACGAGGCGGCCTCCCTCCCTCACTTGCTGCCAGGCGCTTCTACTGGCCAACCAGAGACCCGGCGGCTCCCGGGACTCGCCCGCGCCCTGCACCTTCTGACTCCTTGCAGCTCGCCTCTGCAGCTGGCCTCTTGCCTCTTGCACTTGCCGCTGACCCTCTGGCCACTTGCACGTCGCTCACCGCCTGCCGCCCGCAGTCCTGCACCCCCGGTCACCTCCAGCCCCTGCTGCATCCTGCCGGCCCGCCTGTCACCGCTCCGCCACTCCCGGAGTGCCCGCCGCTGCGCCCCGAAGCCATGCGCGCGGCCCCGAAGCCCCAGCGCTGACCCTGACCCGGTGCGGGCGCGCAGCCTGCCAAGCGCCCCAGGCTCCAAGAACCCGGCGAGCCCGACTCGCCCGCGCCGCCCGCCCGGCAGCCGCAGCAGCCCGCTCGCTGGGGCGCCGCAGTCTGCTGCTGGTGGCCGCGGGCTGGGCCTTGTCGCACGGGACCCTGGTGCTGGCGCCCCGGCCCAGACGGCTGCTGCGAGTGCGTCTCCCGGGGCACACCCTCCTCCTGATCCCCCAGGAGACCCTGGAAGGCTGGGCTGAGCTCCGCGCCGAGGACGCCGCTGCCCCCGACGCCGGCGAGGAGCTGGGGGGCCTCCAGCTGGGACCGTTCGCAGCCTCGCACCTCCCGCAGCCGCTCGCCCAAGGCGCAGCCTCGGCCCCGACGCTCGCCTTCTGCTCGACGCAGAACTGGAGGTGCTTTCGCAGCACCTCCAGTTCCAGCTGGTGCCTGCAGAGCGCTGGGACGATGGGTTGCACCCCGCGAACGACCCGCCGCCGAACCCCCAAGACCCCAGCCTGCTGCTCCGGCCTGGAGCCCCCACCCTGAGCCCTCTCGGAAGCCCTGACGGCCCCTGCTTCAGCTTGCGCCTACACCTGCTCCAGGCGCGCCTCGACTCAGCCTTGCGGCCTCTGCCCGCTTCTCCAGCGACGGGAGCCCAGGAGCACCCCAAGAATTTCCTGGCTCGCCCTCCGCTGCAGTGCCTGTAGGCGCCTCTTCTGCCAGTGACGGGACTCCTGCTCCCGCGGCGAGAGCAACGCGGAGGCGCACCCACGCGTGCAGCAGGTCAACGCGGAGGCACCCACGCGTGCAACAGGTCAACGCGGAGGCGCACCCACGCATGCAGCAGGTCAACGCGGGAGGCACCCACGCGTGCAACAGGTCAACGCGGAGGCACCCACGCGTGCAACAGGTCAACGCGGAGGCACCCACCGCGTGCAGCAGGTCAACGCGGAGGCACCCACGCGTGCAACAGGCCCAGCAAACAAGCAGCTCTGAAGCCCACCTGCTGGAAGGGTGGACTGGCCACTGCACGCAGCCCTCCCCACCCAAGGGCATGCCCCAGCCTGGCGCACTTGTCACCCTCCTCTAAATGCCGCCCCTTCTCTGCAACAGCCCAAGGCAGCCCCGAAGTCCCCCACCAGGGAGAGCGGGGAGAGCTTTGCCTTGCACTCGGTCAACCCGGTTCCATCCCCCGGCATCCAGTATGGTTCTGGAGCAGGAGTAATTCCTGGGCGAAGAGCCAGGAGTAACCCCTTAGCGCTCCGGATGTGACCCCAAAAGAAAAATCAGAGACGGAACCGTCGGTTCCATAGACTTCTCTGGGCTCCCTCCGGCTCAGACGGTTCCGGTTCTGGCAATCTTGCTCAGCTCTGGTCTCTGGGCCCAGAAACGCTTTCCAGTCTTATTAACTACCTCTCCTTCCTCGAGACTTTTCCTAGTATGAGGCAAATGGAAATCTTTCTTCTAAGTTTCACATAATTTACTTGTGTTTATACTTGTTTTCTTTTGTAAGAATAAAATATTATTTAGAATAAAATTTGTCCAATCGTGTCCACAAAATGTTAGTTTGAAACTATCAAGAGTTTTGGTTCACCAACACCTTTTTTCAAATATTTTTATTATACCACCATGTGATATACAATTAAAAAGATGTTCACGACTGGGTTTCAGTTATGTTTCTCTAGCACCCATCCCTTCATCAGCACCCTATTCCCACCATCAATGTCCCCAAATTCCCTCCCTCCCCTCCTCCAGCCTACTCTATAGCACTATTCCCCCCCCATTCACTCACTCACACACACACACACACACATTGTGGCTTGTCCTACAGACATTTTAGGGATTATCATGCAAATTCCTTTGTGTACATTCAATGTTCAGTTCTAGTGTGGTGTTAACATTTCCCATAATTAGTTGAGCACTAGTATGTATTTATATGCCAGTAATAAGTGCAGTCACTCTACATCTGTCCTGGGGCTAGAGCGATAGTACAGCGGGTAGGGCATTTGCCTTGCATGCAGCCGAATCTGGTTCGATCCCTGGCATCCCATATGGTCCCCTGAGCACTGCCAGGAGTAATTCCTGAGTGAAGAGCCAGGAGTAACCCCTGAGTATCGCCAGTGTGACTCCAAAAGCAAAAAAGCAAAACAGAACAAAACAAAGATCTATATCTGTCCTTTACCCTCTGACTAATTTCACTCAGCATGATACTTTCCATGTCCATCCATTTGCAGGTAAATGTTGTGACTTCATCTTTTCTGACAGCTGCATAGTGTTCCATTGTATAGATATACCACAGTTTCTTTAGCCAGCCTTCTGTTTTCGGGCATTCAGATTGTTTCCAGATTCTGGCTATTGTGAATAGTGCTGAACATCGAAACGTAAATAGTGTTCCTTCTGTGTGTTTTTGGGTCTCCAGGGTATATTCCCAGGAGTGGTATTGCTGGATCAAATAGGAGCTCAATATCTAGTTTTGGGAGGAATGTCCATATTGTTTTCCAAAAAGGGCTGGACCAGTCAGCACTCCCACCAACAGTGGATGAGAGTCCCTTTATGCCCCCATTCGCACTAGCACTGGTTGTTCTTGCTATTTTGGATGTGTGCCAGTCTCTGTGGTGTGAGATGGTACCTCATTGTTGTTTTGCTTTGCATCTCCCTGATGATTAGTGAAGAGCATCTTTTCACATACTTTTTGCTCATTCAAATTTCTTCTTTTGGGAAGTTTCTGTTAATTTCTTCTCCCCATTTTTTGATGGGGTTGGCTGTTTTCTTGTAAAGTTCTACCAGTGCCTGATATTAACCCCCTTATCAGATGGGTATTGGGCGAATATTCTGTGTACTGTCTCTATCTTGGTCATTGTTTCTTTTGAGGTATCATTTGTCTTCCCATTGTTCATCGACTTGCTCAAGGGGGCGCCAGTAACGTCTCCATTCACTGGGAATGAGGTCTATTATTGTTATTGTTTTTGGCATATCAAATATCAAATACACCACGGGTAGCTTGCCAGGCTCTGCTGTGGCTCTGGCTTCATCCCAGGGGCTCCCTTAGCTGCAGAGAGTAACTGCCTTCCAAGGGTGAGACCTTAAAAGCTTGATGCCCAACGGCACCTCCATGTGCCAAGCACAGAGCAGCTGCTCTACTGTTTGGATCCCCTGTTCTGCGACAATAACCGGCCACCACAGGAAGGTTGGTATGTTCACTGCAGCTGAAAAGAATAGACCTGGTGAACACTGCAAACAAGCTTGTGAGTAGACTCCATTAAAACAACAATCACAACAATAAAAAAGCAAGGGAAGAAGCCCCCAAATCTAATGCGGAAATGAGCTTCTGGAAGGGATTTAAAAGCCAAGTGAGGGGCCGGAGCGACAGCACAGCGGGGAGGACGTTTGCCTTGCACACGGCCAACCTAGGTTCCATCCCCGGCATCCCATATGGTCCCCTGAGTACCACCAGGAGTAATTCCTGAGTGCAGAGCCAGGAGTAACCCCTGAGCATCGGGGGGTGTGACCCAAAAGGAAAGAAAAGAAAAAAGCCAAGTGATTTCCCGCACTACTGATGCTCATGAAATATAAACATTCCCAGTAGCCAGGATCTTCCTAAGGTAGTCTGCCAAGAGCTAGACCGTTTCTCTTTGATCTTTCCTTGTGGGTCTTAGAATGCTGCTCCCTCCAATGAACCACAAGATATTTTTTGAGTTTTTTTGAGGTGTAGAAGCGTTTTAGTTTTATATAATCCTATTTGTTTATCTTTGCTTCCATTTGCTTGGCCAGTGAAGCCAACGCCTCTCTTCTTTGTTGTCTACCCCATCGCATTTTTGAGCTCTTCTCTCAAAATCTAATCTGGGTGGGAAGTGAGGATCTTTGGTGGTGGTAAGGGCACATTGGTGGTGGGACTGGTGTTGGAATATTGACTACCTGAAACAACTGGACTGTGTACAGTACTTTGTAAATCACAGTGTTTAAATAACGTTTTTAAGTTTAAAAAATCTAATCTGAGGGGCCGGAGTGATAGTCCAGAGGGTAGGATGTTTGTCTTGGTACGCGGCCGGCCCATGCCGCCTGGGTTCGATCCCCAACATCCCATACAGTCCCCGAGGCACTGCCAGGAGTAATTCCTGAGTGCAGAGGCAGGAGTAACCCCTGAGCATTGCCGGGTATGAGCCAAAAAGCAAATGAATGAATGAATGAATGAATGAATGAATGAATGAATGAATGAATGAATGAATGAATGAATATTAAAAAATCTAATCTGAGTTTCTTCTGACTGAAGGTTATCATTTCTGATTTCCTTCCCCTACCTCCTGTGTGATTTATCACAGTGTGTATCACATAGGTGTTTTACGCGTAAAAACACTTTTTTTCTTTTATTCTCCTATGTCTGAAAGTTTAGTGCTTCATAGTCACTCTCAACTCTGCAATAAAGCCTGAATGCTTATTTAAGTTTTTCAGTTGGGTTTTAGGCCACATTAGGGTTTATTCTAGGTTCTGTGCTCAGGGATCATTCCTGTTATGCTAAGGGTGGTTCCAGGGATCGAACCTGGGTTATTTGCTTGCCCATGGTACTATCACTCCAGCCCTGAGGTTTGAATGATTAGTGTCACATCTGCTATCTAAGCTCCTGTGGTACAGAAAGTGGATGGAAACAGGGACGTATAGAAAAGCTTCTGTGCAGTGTTTAATTGTCAAAGTGCCTAAATGATATTCTTTCTAAACAACTAAAAAGATGTGATCAATATGGAGATTTAACATGTCCTTTGTTTTGATGAGGGCTATGGAGAGCATGAGCCTTCACTATTTTATAACAAAAACGTTTTCTTTTCGTTTGTTGTTTATTTTTGCTTTTGGATCACACTGGCAGTACTCAGAGGTTACTTCTGGCTCACTCAGAAATTACTCTGGTGGTGCTCAGGGGACCCGAGGGGATGCCAGAGATTGAACCGGGTCAACGGTGTGCAAGGCAAACTATCCCTGCTGCACTATCACTCTGGCCCAACAAACATAGTTTCTAAAGACAACTTTAGGTGCTGGAGAGACAGTACAGCAGGAAGGGACTTGCTTTTGCACGAGGCCAACTTGGGTTTCTTCACCTATGTGGTCCCCTGAGCACCAGTCAGAGTAATCTCTGAGCGCAGAGCCAGGAGTAAGCCCTGAGCACTGCCAAGAGTTGTCCAAAGAGTAAACAACAAATAAAAACAATAAAGCATAAAAGACAGCTTTGAAGCATTGTATAAATCAATCACACAGGAAAAATAAAAGGATGAATTTTGTGGTATAGAAATTCTCCTTGGTCTATCATGCTGAGTGAAATTAGTCAGAAGGAAAAGGACAGATATAGAATGACTGCATTCATTAATAGGATATAGATACCAGTGTTTTACTAAATATGGGAAATGGTAATGGCAGATTAAAACTCACCACTGAATATACACAAAGAGACTTAAGTGATAAACTCTAAATATCTGCAGGGCTAGCCATAATGTGTAAAATAAGAGGGAGAGAGATGCAGAGACAGAGAGAGAGATAGAGAGAGAAGAGAGAAAACTGGGGTACCTGCTATTAAGGCAGGTGGGGGACTGGAGGGAGGGGTACATTGGTGGTGGAAATGGGGCACTGGTGGAGGGATGGGTGCTGGAATACTGTATTACCAAGAACCAATTATGAACACCTTTGTAATTGTATGTTTCACGGTGGTATAAAAAAAATTAAAAAAATTCTCCTTGGCTAAAGCTGTTGTTTTCGTATCTAAAAGAGAGTATCGCTACAGCTTGCAATGGTGGTTTCTCATTGTTACTAGAATAAACTCAGATTCTTTCTCAAAAGCAAAAAATAAACAAGAACAGAATGAGCCCTGGACTCGAATTCCATCTCTAACTGATTGCTCTGCTGGCCAGTCACTCGGGTGCTGTACCTGGGCGTTCCCTGCTCGGATGTGGCATTGTATGGGGGTGTTACTCCTGCCTCAACCAGCGCTTCCCAGAGGGTCGTTCCCAAGCCACGTGCTCCACGCACAGTCTGAAGTGGGATTACAGCGGACGTAAATAAAAGATTCGTTTCCGAGTCTTTGACTAAATAAAGGATCAGGTTCTTGGTGATTGAGAGATAAAAGGAATTTGGGGGTTGTTCATGGATGAGCCGATTCCGAAGCACTTTGGGCAGTGCTTGAGACTAGAGGGAGGCTTTTTCCTGGGCTTGGGGAGGGGTCCCTCTAGCTCTGCACCCAGAACATCTGGTTTCACTTCTGAGAAGTAGCGTGCGAGGGGAGCGGGAGCCCAGGCAGGCGGGCGCCCCTCATAAGACAGGCGCTGGGTAGGGCGGAGAAACTGGCCTGAGCTCAGTGTCTGATGGCCGCAGCCTGTCCAGCCACACTGTCCTGTCCTGTCCTCTCCCGGGACGGAACATTACTCACAACCTGAGATTTGGCAAAAGCAGCCTTCAGCATGGAGTGTTCTATTAAAAAATAATAAACCCCTTTATAAATCGAGGTTCTGTGATGTACAATACTAATAAGAGTGTCTCGAGCCCTGATTCCCACTCCACACTCATCACGACCATACGAGCCCCCTCCCTCCAGGAGCCAAGCCCCTCGCCCAACCCCACCCT
This sequence comes from Cryptotis parvus, assembly GCA_021461705.1. Taxonomy (NCBI): domain Eukaryota; kingdom Metazoa; phylum Chordata; class Mammalia; order Eulipotyphla; family Soricidae; genus Cryptotis; species Cryptotis parvus. Next base: position 1,126 of record JAJIBD010038952.1, on the reverse strand, counting down.
GCACTGAGTGGATCAGTTCTCCCTTTGTGCTTTTCCTTTTTTTCTTTTGGGTCACACCTGGCAATGCTGAGGGGTTACTCCTGGCTCTGCACTCAGGAATTACTCCCTGGTGGTGCTCGGGGATTGGAACCCAGGTCCGCTGCGTGCAGGCAAGCACCCTCCCCACTCTACCACGGCTCTAGCCCCCACTGTGCTGCCTTTGGCCCTTTGCAGCTGCTTCCTGTGTATCTTTAAGCCCCACACGTGAGCAAGACCCTTCTGTATCTCCCTTCCCTCCTGACCGAGCTTCACTCAGCTCCATCTCCTCTCGTTCACCCATGCCACTGTGAATGCCTGGTTCTGTTCTTTTCTTAGAGTGCACTATCCGTTGTGGTATATGCCACAACTTCTTCCTCCACTCATAAGTACTTGAGCACTTAGGGCTGTTTCCTATCTTGCTATTGTTCTGAGTGCTGTGATGAACACAAGCAGGCCTCTGTCCTTTTTACAAAGCAAGTGATTGTGTGTGCAGGTAGACACACACTATTGTGTGGCATCCAACGGGAGGAAGCTTTGGGCCTCCCCGTGGCTTGCTCACAGGCAGCAGAGGGCGGGTCCCATGATCAGTTTACCTTCTGCTCCAAGCTGCCCAACTCTGCAGCGTGTCGGGGAGTAGGGGCTACAGTAGCTTATGGCAGGGAGGGAAGAACTTATTTGCTGTTACTATTATTGTGCTACCCCAGGTGCTACTCCCAGCTCAGTGCCCGGGAGAACCATGCCGTGCTGGGGATCACACCCTGGCCTCCTGCATGCCGAGCACATGCAAAGCCCTTAGAGCCATCCCTGGACATAGGAAGAATTTCTTTGAGGGTCCAACTCTCACACAGAAGCTCTGGGAGGGGCCAGAGTGATAGTCAGGCAGGTAGGGCATTTGCCTTGCACGCAGCTGTCCTGGGTTCGATCCCCGCATTCCATATGGTTCCCCGAGCACTGCCTGGGGTAATTCTTGAGTGCAGAGCTAGGAATAACCCCTGAGCATCGCCGGGTGTGACAGAAGAAGAAGAAGTAGAATAAGGAGGAGGAGGAAGAGGGAGGAGGAGGAGGAGGAAGAGGAAGAGGGAAGAGGAAGAAGAAGAAGGAGGAGGAG
>JAJIBD010038950.1:0-14776 GCA_021461705.1 Cryptotis parvus | reverse complement strand
CTTAAGGAAGCTTACAAAGTTTATTGACACCACAAAGATAATATAAAGTTAAGCTCCATTGTGGCCTCCTATCTAATTATAAAAAATTTTTGGAATCAGTGTCAACAAACTGTTTCAGCCTATACTAACTTGGTAGGAACTAATATAATAACATGAGATGCAAATCCTTATATGACAAGGAGCGTCATAAGTGTCCATAATTTAAACAAATGCTTATTTTTTAAATTTCCAGATGTCAGGGAGGTAGATCAAATAATAGAGCAAATTTCTAGTAGAGGCAAGACCCGAGTCTGACCCCTTGTGCATATGTTTTGGTACTTGCCTAGTACAGTCCCCACGCTTTGCCCAGTGTGACCCGGTATAAGCAAAAGCACTTTGTTGGGAGCAGAATAATAATAGTTCAAGGGATTGGACTATAAACTTTGAATGTAGGAGGCCTGGATTCTATCCCCAGCACTATATGGTCTCCCAAGCATACTTCCTTCAAACACGAGACCAGAAGTAGACCCTGAGAGTCTACAAGTTTGACCAAAAACCACAAGATAAAAAAAGAAGACACTATCAGTAAGGGGTTTCCGAGGAACCAGCCCAATGTAAATATGAAAGAGACACATACATAGAGCTTTGTTTTATCATGAATGATTTTATATATTATAGATGACATATAATGAACTACTATTATTAATAGCCATTTCGTGAACAAGGTGTATAAAGAACTTATTGTATGGAGTTGATTTACATGATTATAGAGGCTGATCTCCAATCAGCTTGGTAAGAAAGCAAGCATGAAACTTAAGAGGAACCAATTATATCTTTTTTAGCCCAAATTCAAAGACCTCAAAACCAAGACTCACTTGTGTAATCTCTGAGTCAGAGACCTGATAATCAGGAGATCCCAGAATAGATGTCACAGTCAAAGACAAGAGAGAATGAATATCTATCACAAGTATAGACAGTAAGACAAAACGGTATTTCTTTGGCCATTTAGTTCTATTCACACCCTCAACTGATTGAATGATCATTCATATTGGAGACTGTAACCTACTTTACTCCAGACTACATATTCAAATTTAAATGTTCATTTCATGAGAAGCACTGTCAGGAACAAGAAACACACTTTTGAAGAAATGTTCACCTAATACGGGGCTCAGCAGCATGGCCCAGTCAAGCTGATCCACCATCACAAGTCATTCACTTGCCAACTTGGTACAGATAGATAGATAGATAGATAGATAGATAGATAGATAGATAGATAGATAGATAGATAGATGATAGATAGATAGATAGATAGATAGGTAGGTGGTAGGTGGTAGGTAGGTAGGTAAGGTAGTAGGTAGGTAGGTAGATAGATAGATAGATAGATAGATAGATAGATAGATAGATAGATAGATAGATAGATAGATAGATAGATAGATAGATAGATAGATAGATAGATAGATAGATAGATAGATAGATAGATAGATAGATAGATAGATAGATAGATAGATAGATAGATAGATAGATAGATAGATAGATAGATAGATAAACATTAATCCAGAGCACATTTTCCAACAAAATAATAGAGCTAGATACATAAATATATCACTAATCTGTACTATGTCTCCAAACAAAACTGTAAGTTCATAATTCCACTAGTTAACAAGTTCATAACACCACCTGACATTATAGAACTATCCCAAATCCAACCAATTCCCTTTCCAAGAAGAGTGAGATAAAAATCTTCAAGTGATATTTAATTTCTCTATGATATTTATAACTTAAAGCATGCACAAAATTAATACTTAAATATTGCAATATAAAATTATACATTTTTCTACCTAATGTAATATTTTTTCTTTTTTTGGGGGTTACATCCAGTGGCGCTCAGGGTTACTCCTGCATCTGCACTCAGGAGTTACCCTGGCAGTGTTGGGAGACCATAAGGGATACCAGAGACAGAAAACATGTTGATCATGTAATGCCCTCTCCACTGTGCAATCGCTAGCCCCCAATGTACTATTTTTAAGTGGCCTAGTGAGAAGCGACTCCCTCATACTCAGCCTGGCCATCAGACCCTGACAGGTCAGCATGAATGGGATGTTGCTTGGGTACAGAGGTGCTTGCGGCCACCAGAGAACATAGTGTATGGGTCTTGGGAGTTCTGCAAAACAGGCATCTAACTTGGGCCTTAGCACATGGAAGACAAGCTCTAGCTCTTTGACTGTCTCCCTGGTCCCCTAAAACAATGTCTATAGTGAAATTTATGAGAACTTTTGTTCAGAACAAATTTTCCTCCAAGTCCTCCCTCATCCCCAAAATATGTTTTACTGAAAGGCTTTGTAGTATCTCGTGTGTATGTGTGTGTCTTTTGTGTGTGTGTGTGTTCATATACCCTCCCACATGTTTTAGGACTGTGTCCTAAAACTACTTTATAAGAGCATAAAATTAAAAAATTTAGTAGAGTTCAATATAAATATTAATTGTATGACAGAAGAGACTTATCTAAGTGAACAAATGGTCAGCTGACAGCTGGTTTGTGAAGGGGATGTCAAAAATGAAAACTTAATTGACAAGTATGGAGATTGAATGAATATTAATAATAAATGTCTCAGTTTATTATTCCCCAGAAGAAAAGCTCAGGATCTGATCATCTTTCTGTTATTTTTATTAAAGTGCCATGACTTACATGCATATTCATAGTTGAGTTTTAGACAAACAATGTTCCCGCCCCAATGCGACCATCACTGTTATCTGCCCTCCACCAGGGTTCCCAGATTCCCTCCCACCCATTCCACCCCCCAGACTATCACTTTGGCAGACATGTTTTATAAAGTTTGGTTGTTGAAGTTTGGATCTTTTGTGTCCAGTGTTGGTTTGGATATTTAGCTACATCACTCCTTTACTCCACCAATTTATTTGGATTCCCTTGACCCTTGTTTCCTGTTTGTCCCCTTCCAGTTTCTTTCCTTCTCTCTCCTTCCTTACTTATACTCTGGTGTCAAGGTAAATTTAGGGCATCCCTCTTTTTAAAAGTTGCTTTTCCTTATCCAGTTATTTTATATATCATATAAAAGAGAGATCATTCTGGGTTCTTCTCCTGACTTTCTTCATTTAACATGAACCAAACGATCACGATCACGATCTTCCCGTTAATCATCTATTTGCTAGAGTGGGTACCAGTAATATCTCCATATGTCCTGTCTCATGCCAGTAGAGCAAAGGGCATCGGCTTGCTACAGGAACATAAAGAGCCTCAAACCATTATATTAGGTCATGGGAATGACCTAATATAATTGTTACTGGCATTTGGCATGTCAAATACAACACGAGCAGCTTGCTAGGTTTGCCGTGCGGGGAGGCATATTCTTTAAACACCTCCAAATAAAGCATTTATTGATGAACTGCGCGCCGCAAAGCGGCCGCGCGAGCCGGGCTGTGATGGGCTGGTCAGTTGGGTGGAGTTCTGAAGAGAGGGAAGTCCGGATGTGGAAAATGGCGGCACCCATGGAGTGGGTGGGGGTCGTCTGGCTTGTTGTGAGGTTCTGCCGGGTGGTGGGCCAAGGCTAGAACCCACCATGCCTCCCGACTGCCTCATGAACAGCTGGGCACAGGAGAGCAAGGAACCACTCTGCCCCATGTCTAAGAGTCTCTGGACCAGCATACCTGGGCCGGATTGAGGAAGAAATGGCTGCAGGGTGGGTGTCGATGATCCGGGCTGTGATGGGCTGGCTGGCTGGGTGGAGTTCTGAAGAGAGGGAAGTCTGGATGTGGAAAATGGCGGCACCCATGGAGTGGGTGGGGGGGTCGTCTGGCTTGTTGTGAGGTTCTGCCAGGGTGGTGGGCCAAGGCTAGAACCCACCATGCCTCCCCGACTGCCTCATGAACAGCTGGGCGGGAGAGCAAGGAACCGCTCTGCCCCATGTCTAAGAGCGGTTCCTTGCTCCCTTGCCCAGCTGTTCATGAACCAAGCATTTAATAATAAATATAAATTCTTTGCAAAATCCTCCCAAAAATGTGTAAAGGAAGAGAATTCCAAACTCATAAATAATGAGCGGCATTATCCTGATAGTCAAAACAGAAACAAACTATAGAATAGTAAATCATATAAACACAAGTGCAAGAAACCTCAACAAAAATACCAAAACGTCAAATTCCAATGACATATTAAAATGATAAAACACCCAATTGAATGGAATTTATTCACTTAGGAGGCAAATATACTTAAATACACATAAACCAATAAATGTGATGCATGATATTATTACACAGGACATGAGTAGTAGAAGAGGAGGGGCCAGAACTCTGATTGAGCATCTAACAGACCCTAATTTGCTTGTTCAACAGATCTCACTTGAATTAGAACATAGAAAATCATCTTACAAACCCATAAAAGTACATGTATGATCTGATTGGTTATCACACAATCAGCCTAGACCTTCAATTGCAGACACATCAGTCAGGTCTTCCAACCTCCATAGTTCTAATCAGTCAGCAGAAACAATGAAGGGGTGGGAATATAATAATGTATATAAACCTGGGTCACTGCATAAGAGGTCAGAGGTTGGAGAAGTGTGGTGTAAAGTGCTGTCCAGGATTCTGAGGTTCCCATTTATGCTATCATTCTGGCTAGCAGGAATATACAAACTAGACTGTTAAATAAAGAGCTATAATACCAAAGAACTCTAGCAGGTGTTTAATATGCTACCTACAATAACCCAGAGCAGGTCACCATCTGCTAAGACAATACTGATAAAATTAATAATTATATTATTAATACCCCAATCACGTGTGACTCTCCTAAATATGTAACAACCACCAAAAGGGAAGAAAATGAAATTTTTAATCACCTGATCTTCTCAATAGGTACAGAAATGTAACTTGATGAAACAACATTCATTGTTCATAAAAACTCAAAGAACTGGTTATAGAATAAATATAGCCTGATACTTAAAAATTATATGTGATAAGGACATAGTCAATATTAATCTCATAAATAAAAGCTTTAAAGTTTTTCATCTAAATCAGGAGAAACACACCAGTGGTACTCCATCACCACTCCTATTCTTCATAGTACTGGAAGTTCTAGCCAGGGAAATTAGACAAGAAAAAAAGAAATAAAGGGGTATAAAAATTTCAAAGCAGGTAAAACTTCTCCTGCAAATTACATTATTATATCTATAGAAAAGACCCAAGACTCCACCAAAACTAATAAACTGTTAAAATAATAAGAAAGTCAGTAGTTTAGAAAAAGAAAAGCAACATAGTTTTAAAACTAGCTTCTGTATAATAATAAAACATAACTTCAAAAGATATGATCTGATGCTGAGAGATACAGGGTAAGGCTCTTCCTTTTTCATGTAGCTGACCCCAGAATGACGTCCAGCACCACGTCTGGTCCTTCAAGCATCAAGTTCTTCCCAGAGCACAGAACTGGGAGAAGACACTAAGCACAAAAAAGCTGTGTCCCCAACCCCATGGGAAAAAATAGAGAACCCCATGAATTATCATTTGTATCCCTTGTCTTCCTGTTGATCATTGATTTGCTCAAGCTTTTCTCTACTCTCTGAGCTACCTGGAGCTTGGAGCCATGTTTCCAATCCAGCCAGCAACACTGAGTTCTGTTGGAATCCAGCATGCCTCCTCCTCCCCACACAGGCAAGCATGGAGGTCAAAGGGGCTGTATTTTTATTTGCTGCTTATTTCATGATGTCACTGACCATATACTTCCCATTCATGCCACAAAACTGATCAGTGAGCTCACAGACTGCCTGAAGCTAAGGTGCCATGTCGGAGACTCCCTGCCACCCCCAACAGAGCCTCGCAAGAAGCCAGAGGAACCCCACACCATGAGGGCCGCCATTTTCCACACACATCCAGACTCCTCTCATCAGAGCTCCACCCAGCAGAAGAGCTGATCACAGCCCATGAATTATACTCGTCAAAAATAATGAAAGTACTCTAAAATGAGTTTATCTAAGGGGATATTAAAAATCTCAACTGAAAACTGTAGGTTACTTACTAGAAAAAATGAAAGGAAAAACAGCTAGAAATTTGTATGATATTTATGGAATGAAAATATTTATATTATAAAAAATATCTATTCAACGGAGACTCTCAGACATGGGGCAGAACTGCTACTTGCTCTCCCTGTGCCCTGCTGCTCATGAGGTGCCCGGGAGGCATGGCGGAGTCTAGCCCTGGCCTGCCACCCCAGCAGAGCCTCACAACAAGCCAGACCACCCTCCCCTACTCCAGGGGGCCCACCATTTTCCACATCCGGACTTTCCTCTCGTCACAACTCCACCCAGCAGACCAGACTATCACAGCCCGGATCATCAACACCCACCCTGCAGCAGTTTTTTTTTTTCAATCCAGCCCAGGTATGCTGGAACCAGAGGCTCTCAGACATGGGGCAGAGCTGCTACTTGCTCTCCCTGTGCCCAGCTGCTCATTTGCCCCGAGAGGCATGGCCTGGCCTGCCACCGTAGCAGAGCCTCACAACAAGCCAGACGACACCCCTCCCACCACTCCATGGGGGCCGCTTTCCACATCCAGAGTTCTTTCTTGTCACAACTCCACCCAGCAGACCAGACTATCACAGCCCGGTTCATCAATAATTGCTTATTTAGAGGTGACTATAAGAGTATGCCACTCGCACGGCAAGCCTGGCAAGCTGCTCGTGTTGTATTTGATATGCCAAATACCAGTAACATTTATATTAGGTCATTCCCATGACCTAATATAATGGCTTGAGGCTCTTTATGTTCCTGGAAAAAGTGGATGCCTTTGGGTTCTACTAGCATGAGACAGGACATATGGAGATATTACTGGTGCCTGCTCTAGCAAATAGATGATCAATGGGAAGATAGTGATAGTGATCTATTCAACCAAAAATTATCTACAGAGTCAATTCCATCCCTATCAAAATCCCATGCAAGGCCGGAGCGATAGTACAGCAGGTAGGGAGGGCATTTGCCTTCATGTGGCATACCAGAGTTTGATTGCCAGCATCCCGGATGGTCCCCCAGCACTGCTAGGAGTAATTACTGAGTACAGAGCCAGTACTAACCCCTGAGGAGCATGGCCGGGTGTGACCCAAAAAGCAAAAACAAAAACCAAAAAAAAAAAAAATTCCATTAAGTTTTTTCATAAAAATCGGGTAAATCAAAAAAAGTATATAAAAACAAATTAAAAAATCTAGAGAATAAAGAAATCTTGAAAAGAGGGAAGGAAAAAACCTAACTTTTTGACTGAAATGCTGATGTTTAAAAAGCTATAAAATCAAAACGTGGTACTTGACTAAAAAGAGACACACAGATCAATTAATCAGAATCTAAAAACAAGAAATACACCCATAACGTCAAATAATATTTCACAAATGAACTAAGAATATTGGAGTGGAGAAAAGATAGTATCATTAATAATGGTTCTGGAAAAATTTTATATTCATATATGAAAGGATGAAACTAAAGCCCCTAATTTAACACCACTCAAAAAATTTGCTCACAATGGATTAAAGACTTAAGGTCAAGCTCTGCTATGATAATTCTTCTAGTATAAAATATAGTAAAACAAAGGGAAATTTCCTTAACATAAGCTTCACTGCTCAGGTCATAGGGGTTTGGGACTATGACAACCAGCATACACACCACAGAAGCAACTTTACAAATGGAACTAAATAAACTTAAAAACACTTGTATGGCAAAAGCAACAATAACTGGAATGAAAGGGCAACCTACATTATCAGAGAGAAATATTTTCAAAACACATATTTGATATATGATACAAAAGGAACGCATTCAATAGTAAAGAGTAATAGAACCGAAAAATGGCAAAAGCATGTAAACAGGTAATTTTTAAAGCAAATATTCAAATGATCAACAAATATTCCCACTCCCTATGTCTCCAGACTGATGCTCAGTGTCACTAACAATCTGTGTATGCAAATAAAACCACAATGAGTGAGCACCTCACAACTATGGAATCACTATCATCAAAAAACATGAGATAATAAATGCTGTGTGTGTTGCAGCACAGGCCAGGCATGCAGAGGCTCTTAGCACATGCTACAAGAGTGAGCACTACATGGGTCCCTGAGCATCACCTGTATACCCTGTATTCCCAGTCACTGCTATACTCCTCGGCCAAGTACTGCCAGGAGTGACCCCAAGGCTTCCCAAGCACTATTTCAAAACCCCCACTCCTCCACCACACACACACACACACACACACACACACACACACACACACACACACACGGAAAACAGTATGAAGTTCTCTAAAAATAAAAACTTGAACTACCACATGGACAGCCCTTCCACTTGTGGATGTGATCACATGCAAAGATAAATATACATCTACTGGCTGGAGAGATATTACAGTGAGTAAGGTACTTGCTTTGCATGTGGCTGATCTAAGTTTGATCCCCAGTAGCCCATACGGTCCTCTGAGCCTTACCAGAAGTGATCCCTGAAAACAGAGCCAGGAGTAAGCCCTGAACACTACTGGATGTGGCTAAAACATCAACTACAGTAAGTGTTATGCTTTGGGAGGAAAATAAACCAACAGTTGAAACTGTTCCTATCTTGGGCAATAGGGTATTTGCCTTGCACATGGCCAATCCAGGTTCAGTATTCCATATGGGGGCCAGAGCACTACCAAGGGTGATTCCCGAGTGCTAAAAGAGGAGTACCCGAGCATCAACAGGTGTGACCACCACCCCTCAAAATTTTTTCAGTCATACCAGCAGTGCTCAGGGGTTACTCCTGGCTCTGCACTCAGGAATTACTCCTTGCAATTCTTAGGGCACTATATAAGGCACCGGGGATGGAACCTGGGTAGGCCACATGCAAGGCAAACACCCTACCCACTGTGTTGTCACTTCAGTGACCCCCAATATTTTTTTTTAAACCTGTCCTTATCTATAGGTTTTGGTGCAAGGGAGACGTTTTTTTATCTAATAATGGTTTGGAGCCTGGTTTCATGACCTGGTGACTGTGGTTAATGACACTGTATTGATATTTAAAAACTGCTGAGGAAGTGCAATTTTAATATTTGTCAAAGCAAAACATATTTATCTATGTAAGCTGGTATATATGTTAATTAGCATCATTGTGATAAACATTTCACAATATAACCATATATCAACTATGTTTACCTTGTATTCAAATGATATTACACCAATTATGGCTCAATAAACTAAGGAGGAGAAATTACCTACAGGACCATAAATAAGAAGTTAATAATTAAATTAAGTTAGATCCAAACAGCGGTAGAGCATTATCCAACATAAAGGGAAATGGAGAAAATTAATTTAAATACATGCTATAAGTAAACAAAAAAGTGAAAAGAAAACCACATGTAGAAAATTACTGTTTTATACCAAATATTTACATTTATATCTATGTAGACTATTTAAACATTAACCTACAACCCAACTCACCAAAATTAAGACTGGTCAACATTTTTTAAGTAAATTTTATTGTATCACCATGAGATAGACAATTACAAAGTTGTTCATGATGGCGCTTTCAGTCATAGTGTTCCAGCACCCGTCTCTCCCCTGATGCACATTTTCCGACAACAATGTCCCCAGTTTCCCTCCCCAAACCCCTGTCTGCCTAATTGACAGGCACTTTTCTTATCTCTCCTCTCTTCTCTTGCACATTGTGGTTTGCAATACATACACTGAAAAGTTATCCTATATATCCCATACCTACTTTCAATACTCAGTTCTAGACTAATGTTATTTCCAACTATTAATGACAAACCGGCCCTTTCTCTATCTTACCCTAACCTCTGTCCACCACACATTTGTAGTAGATATCAATCATTGACAAGTCCACTGGTCCCTGTTTTGCCCCAGCCTTGGATATTAGTCTCGTACTATTGTTTTTTTTAAATATCCCACAAATGCAAGACTGGATTAAAGCAAGACTGGTTAACTTTGAAATAAAGAACACAATTGTTAAGCAAAAAAACCTAAATTGTGAATGTTTGTAGAAACATCTGATTTTAGGACTAGAGCAATACAATAGTGGGTAGGAACCATATCTTTTACACAGCTGGCCTGAGTTTGATCCCTGGCCCCACAAATGGTACCCTGAGCCCTGCAAAAGTGATCCTTAAAACACAGAGCCAGGAACGCACTGAACACAAAGTTAAATTTTGGCTCAAAAACAAAAACAGAACCAAAAAATATCAGATTTTAAAATCCATAATCTATATGAAACTTGTTAGTTCTGGTTCTGCAACATATAATCATAATTTACAATAAAATTATTCCAATGGCATAAAGTCTTAAATATGAGAGAGCTGAATCTGACTTGCACCAATAGCAAAGAGTACAATATGATTTCATGAAAATGTTCATTATGAACATAAATATAGCTAATGATTTTTTAACTTCCATCATTAGATTTTATAAGAATTATGTTGCAATAAACTTAAACGGCAAACCTACATCATCTTTAAGTATGATATTTTTTAAACATTCATCCCATAACCAAATAAACGCATTTCACCTTTAGAAGTTAGGAAAATATTAATTTGCTCTTCAGTTCTCTGTTCACTTCTTTTGAAAAAGACTTACCATGTTGGAGTTCATTTGAACAATAGGCTCAAAAGATTTCATGATGTGGAAAAATCATTTCCTCTGACAATTTGGGTCAGCAATTTTTCTTGAAATTAGATAAACCAGCACAACACTCAGGACTGAAATTGAGATCAACTTGTTCAAATCCAGTTTTCCCCCAAGCAAAATGTGATATAGTATCAGTCTATTTCCCATCTGCATTATATCTCTAAATGTAAAATCACCAATTACACGTAATTCGTGTTACATTCAAAGACTTATCTGTTTTGTTAAATTGTGATGAAGTGGCTCTTGTTACATCAATACAAGTTGACTCAACCTTGAATTCTAACCACCAAACAAAGCTTTTGGTAGCCTGTATCCCGCATACTTTGCTTAACTCCCAGAAGAGCCTTTTATTATCTGATTAAATGTCACAGGAAACAAATCCTTTCAGCTTAACAGCCAGAAGCTGCTATTATTATTCTTTTCCTAGCAAAAGAAATTTGACCTCCTACCCACAAGTTTCACAGCCCAGAATGAAGCCAGTTTATCATTCCATTTACAATTAGATAGCTTTCATACTTTTACCTGGCAGAGAGTAGGAATCTTCGAATGCATACCTTAATGTGAAGTTCAGAAAAATAAAGGGATTTAGGATGAGAGAAAATGTTGCTGGTGTAGACTCAACCCCCACCAGTGGAATAGGAGGGTCCAGGCCATATCTGTGAATTAGGTAGAGGCTGCCACCTGTGGAAGGAAATTTACCAGCTGTGGGTTTCCTCTTCCCAAGGGGTCTAAGCTTTGCTTTGTCTTAAACTGCAACTCAAAGGGTTTCAGGCTCCTAAGATGGGTCTTTTGTGTCAAATGCCTCCATGCCTTCAGGCTGGTGTAGATTTAAAGTGGTTTGTTTCCCCAACACGTTTTAGCAGACCCCTTCCCCTGTATCTTGCATTGTTTGGGACTTGTTTGGTACCACCTTGAGCTCTGGGGAATGGAAGAGAGCTCTGAGCGGTTACCTTTCTAAATTGCGGTGATATCCCTGTATATCTCATTGCTTAGCACTCTCAAAACCAGAGAGGTGGCACTGAATGCTTAGTTTACAAATAAACTGGGACTTCGATTAAATAACTTGTTGAAATTCATTCAGTTAGCCACAGCGCTAGAGGGGCAAATTCGCACAGCTAGTGGGCTCTTGCTCTGTGATGTGGAAGGAATTCTGAGCAGGAGTTGGTTTTTCCCTGTGTGGGAAAAAAAGAATATCAAGGGAGGTTTCTCAATATGATTATTCTGCAGGTTTGAATCTGGTTTTCTATTCTGGGTCAGTGAGCTTGAAAGAGAAAGCCTCAGTTTACAACCTCACCAGCTGCTGCTGTGAGCAGGTCCTGTTTGGAGGTGGGGGTCCCATCAAACATGTTTTATTTCCTGCAAATTCCTGTGCTTTTCTGATAAACAGGGAGTTAGCCAACATTCTGCGGCAGCCTCACTGGGGGCTAAGATCATGGAAAATGCCTAAGACAAATGGCCAGACTAAGATCTCTTAGTCTGGCATCCCTCTGTAACATTTACCAAGAGCCCAATTTTAATTAAAAAGGGTCTGCAGGAAAACTCTTACCATTAACTTCCCTGCATTTCCCATAACACAAAGACCTTGGTTTCCTATAAGAACCCATAAAATGAGGCTTAGTTAACTAGTCTTATACAAGGTTTCTCCCGACTTTTCTCTCTACTTTCCAATCAACTTTTCTCCCTCGCAACTCTGAGTTGGAGCATCTTTATTCTGAAGAACCTGGGAATAGAGAAGGAACAGAGACCGCTGCCACTGCTTTGCGTCACCTGCAACAGGCTGACGTAGAGAGGAGCAGGGAAGGGTGGGTGCAGGGTTCTGAGCCTTGTAAGGGGAGGTGTAGTTCAAGGCTTTAGAATTCAAAGCATTTTTCTGCCAACTTCCCATCCTTGAACCCTAGCTGGCCTTAATGGAAGATATCAAATATCAAGCTCAACCCCAAAAGGGCTCCCCCGCCGGAGGGACAGCACAGCGGGTCGGGCGTTCGCCTTGCATGTGGCCATCCGGGCTCTATACCCGTCATTCCATACGGTCAGCGAGCACCGCCAGGAGAAATTTTTGAGTGCAGATCCAGTAGTAACACCAGAGCATTGCTGGGTGTGACCGAAAAAAAGAAAAAAAGGGGGGACTCTCTTTTTCCTGGATTTACCTATAATTTTCAAATGGTTAGCATTTTACTTTTTTTTAATGATTAGCATTTTAAATAAGATATTTTCCCTGAGATCTTTACAATTCTGAGTTAACTTGCATCTACTACCTTTTTGGTCTGCAGGGTAACTTTCAAGTTAAATATTTTCAAAATAATAAAAAAAATGATTTCTAGGGGCCGAATCTGCCTTGCACACAGCGCCATCCAGGCTTAAATCCTAGGCATCTGCACATGGTCCCCAAGCTACCGTTAGGAGTAACTCCTGAGTACAGAACCAGAAATAACCCATTAGTATTGCTGGGTGTGACCCAAAAGCTAATTAATTAATTAATTGATTGATTAATTAATTAATTAATTAATCGATTACTTGATTAAAAATAATTTCTAGCATCTTTGAGGAGATTCTCAAGATGTGTTAGTAACTGTGAATATGTATTAGTAATTTTCTGGGCCGGGTGATAGTCCAGCAGGTAGGGTGTTTGCCTTACATGTGGTCCACCTAGGTTCTGTCCCCAGCATCCCATATGGTCCCGCAGCACCGCCAGGAGCAATTCCTGAGCGCAGAGCCAGGAGTTACCCCCTGCGTACTGCTGGCTGTAACACAAAAAAAGAAAAAATAAAAAAATTCTTTCTCAATAACAAAAGATCAGTGGCTTTTTGCTACATACCAGATACGTGCTTAAATATAAATAAAGACATTTCTCATTTGGAAAAAAAAGGATGAGAAACCAATTGCATTACATTTTATTTTAATGCATATGCTAATAAATGTTTCATTATGTATTCTTGATCACTTGAATCCCGTTATTCGTCAATTTGCTCGAGCGGGCGCCAGAAACATTTCCATTGGACCCTATCACGTGCCAATGTTTGTTTTGGCAGGTAGGATGGCCATGAAATTTTATCAGGCACTGCTTATTTGCCTTTCTTACTGCTGCCGTATTAAGGGCTCTTTCGAGGTCAGGAAAATAAACATTTCTGTTACTGGATTTGGCATATTGATCACGCATTGGACAGCTTGCCAGGATCTGCCTTGCGGGCGCTATATTCTCATTACTTTGTGGGGGCTCTATCAGAGGGGTGGAAAGAATATTTACGATAATTTGGAGGTAAATCGCTGCTGCTGCACAACAGGGAAAGCTGGTTTCTGCTCTGCCGGGTGTACCTGTGTCCATTATGTATTAATCATCAAATATAATGTCAACTACTTTCTTGCAAAAATATTTTGTGTAATTGAAATGTACTGTATCACTGTCTTCCCGTTCATCGATTTGCTCGAGCGGGCCCCAGTAACATCTCCATATGTCCTGTCTCATGCTAGTAGAGCCCAAGGGCATCTGCTTTCTCCAGGAACATATAGAGCCTCAATCCATTCCAGAATGAGGTCTATAATTGTTACTGGTATTTGGCATATCAAATACAACACAGGTAGCTTGCCAGGCTCTGCCGTGCAGATAGCATACTCTTGTAGTCATCTCTAAGTCCAGCATTTATTGATGAACCGCGCAGCCGCTGCGATAGGCTGATGTGCTGGGAGGAGTTCTGACGAGAGAGAAGTCCGGATGTGGAAAATGGAGGCCCTCATGGAGTGGGGGTCGTCTGGCTACTGCAAGACTCTGCTGGGGTGGTGGGCCAGGGTTAGAACCCGCCATCCCTCCTGGGTGCCTCGTGGAGCGGCTGGGCACGGGAGAGCCAGTAGCAGCTCTGCCCCATGTCTGAGAGTCTCTGGACCGGCATACCTGAGCCGGATTTAAAAAAAGACTGCTGCAGGGTGGAACTCGATGAGCTGGGCTGTGATAGGCTGGTCTGCTGGGTGGAGTTCTGATGAGAGAGAAGTCGGGATGTGGAAAATGGAGGCCCTCATGGAGTGGGGGATTGTCTGGCTTGTTGCAAGGCTCTGCTCGGGTGGTGGGCCAGGGGCTAGAACCCACCATCCCTCCTGGGCTCCCTGTGAGCGGCTGGGCACAGGAGAGCCAGTAACAGCTCTGCCCCATGTCTGTGAGTCTCT